>JAEQBH010008146.1:0-113364 GCA_016808115.1 Tetrastigma voinierianum
CCTTTGTTTGGGACCTTTGTTCATGAGCCTGCTTGTTCTCGAGTTTTCAAAAAAATTGTTTTAAAATAAATAAAATAAAATATTTTTTGTGGCGTATAATTTAATATATGAACTTATTGTCTTTCATTTACTTGTGATGCATGGACAGCATTGTGTATGAAGTGTTTTTAGTATGTAAGAGAGAAATAGTGTCTCGAAGTACGTGTTTACCTTAGAAGGGAATCTTGGATTGAAACAACGCCATTTGGCGTGTGTAGATGGCTAATCGAGGGCGAGGCGTAGGGGGTCATCCGCGGGTGCGGTCGACCCGTACCGATGTTGACCGCGGGCTTTTCGCGAGGTTGTAGGGATTGCGGGCTGCTGTATTGCACGAGGCTAGTGCGGCCAATTGGCAGGGAGTTCGAGTAACCTCTGGGGTTCGAGGGCACATCATCCTCACGATGTCGTAAGGGGAGGAGATCCCGGAGTGGTGGCTGATCATTTGGTTCGTGCGGTCGAGAAGGTATTGGGGTATGAGATTGCCTACGTGCGTCGGCATCGGGAGCTAGGCATTCGGTAGAGGGTGAGGCGAGTGTGGTGGTACAGGCAAAGACCTCTGAGATCTAGAGGCTGCGTAACGCCAGTGAGTTCCATGATCTTTTCATAAGCGAGTATTTTTGACCTTTTGCTCGTCACGCGAAGGCTCGGAGTTCCTAGATTTGACGGGAGATTTATATTGCCGTATTGGAGTGCGTGGCTAGATTCGCGGGCTAGCCCATTTGCTGATGACTACGTGGCCCGCGAACATGGCCAAAGTCGGAGATTCGAGAATGGACTAAGTTTGTCCATTCGGGGCGAGATGTAGGAATCCTCTACGGGACACATGGACTCCGTAGTTGGGACGACCACGACCGTAGAGAGATCGAGGATTCTGAGCACTTTCGGGATGCGGGTGTTAGTGGTAAGAGGAAGGTCGGTCTTCTTCCGCCCGGGAAAGAAGCGGAGGGCTTCTAGTTCCGCGTGGGTTCTAGGGCCGCGGTCGTCAGGGCGGAGGGACCGTCGGGGTTGCCCGGTTAGGGTGGGCGACGGTGTGCTACCATTGCGGCAACTTGGACATATGAGGAGGGATTGCCTGCGAGACAAGGATCTAGGTTTCGGGACGACTCGGTCAATCGGTAGAGACGGAAGATCGTACATTCCTCGCGGCCAATCTGGGCGGAGGAGCGATGTCGATTGTTGCGGGCCTGCTCTCATTACCTGAAGCGAGCAAGAGAGGCAAGGTTATGGGTAGGGGCAAGGGCAGAGGCCCACATGCGAGACATCGGGAGTTCGGGCGTGTTACTCCATCACACCATCGGTGATCCTTGGATCAGTAGTTATCTGAGAATACGTTTTCATCTCCTTTATGGCGAAGTATTTGATTATGGTGCTTCGCATTCATTCATTGGTATCCCGATTGCTTGATAGAGTTGGGCTTAGAGGTTGAGGCCTTAGAAGACCTTTGTATGTGAGTTCTCCACAGGGATTAGAGGCGAGATAGGATGATATGTCATGGTTGCGAGTTAGAGATCTCGGGGATTCTACTCCACGGTGGACTGGTGCTGGACGTCTCAGTTCGCGTCATCCTTGGGATGGATTGGGTGAGAAGCCGGCTTATAGAGTCGTCATGGTTGTGGCGTAGGAGGTTCTGGCCTTCACATAGAGACCGATACTCGTGTAGTATTTCGGGGTGAGCATGGTATTTTCCCCGAGACAGGTGTACGAGTCTAGGTGTCGGAGACGGTTAGGCGGGGATGGGTGCGAAGCGCCACCTATAGGATGAGGTGAGGCCCAGGACTTAGATCTACCTTGAGTGATGCGGTAGAGGATGTTTTGGTGAGCTACGAGATTGCCTCAGCGGGAGGTTGTAGACTTCAGTATCGAGTTATACCCTGGTACTTCGCCCATCTTTATGACTCCGCGGATTGACTTTGATTGAGTTGCGGGAACTGGAGTCAGGCTACGGGAATTCTTGGACAAGGCTTCCCTTAGACGACACTTCACCATGGGGCGCTCGGTTATTTGCGATGAAAGAAGGACAGATAACCATTGTGCATTGACTCTGAGACAATTGAACGGGGTTACGATCAAGAATCGGTACCCATTCACCCGAGGATTGATGACTTGTTTGATCGGGTTGAGAGGGCCTTGATCTACTCCCAGAGATAGACCTTCGCCTTTGGTTACCATCAGTGAGGTTAGGAGACAGAGATATCCACTAAGACGGTGTTCGGGCGCGTTATGGGCACTTTAAGTTCTGAGTGATGCCCTTTGGATTGGCGAATCGCGACGTTCATAGACCTCATGCATAGGGTATTCTGACCCTATTTGGATCGGTTTGTCGTGGTCTTCGTGGATTACATTTTGATGCTCTCGGTGAGTGGAACATGGAAGGTATAACAGTTATTTACACGAGTTCTTTGAGATCATCAACTATCGCGAGTTCGATGGGGCGAGTTTGAAACTGCGAGGTGAGATTTTAGGACACGTAATTGTCGGCCCGAGGAGTGTTAATTGGACTTAGGAAGGTCGAGTAGAGTGGTGAGTTGGGAGAGGCCAAAGTCGGTCTTCGAGATACATAGTTTCTTGGGATTGGCTTGGATACTATAGGAGATTCATTGAGTTTCACGGGTTAAGCGGCACATGTGAGATTGACCGGAAGGAGGTCGAGTTTGATTGGGATGACCGGCATTCCGGGGGTTGATGGGGGGGCTTACTCTTGCTCTATCTTGATAGTCCGGACAAGGGATAACGGAGTTTGTGATGCCTCGGGGCCAGGGCGGGATGTGTTTTTGATGCGATCCGGGAGGGAGTAGTAGCTCATGGTTCCGTCGGTTGAAGAGTCATGAAGTAGAATTACCCACACGTGACATGGGTTGGCGAGTAGTCTTCGCGCAGAGATTTGGCGTCACTACTTATATAGCGAGCAGTTCGAGGGTGTGTAGACCCGAAAAAAGTCCCGGAAATATATCTTCACGCAGTAGGGACCTCGACATGAGGCAGCACGGATGGATGGAGTTCAGAAGTTGACTTCACTACATTACCATCTGGTAAGGAAAATGTAGTGGCTGATGCACTCGGTCCCGGAAGTCACGAGAGGCATTAGCGAGTATAACTTCAGGGAATGGATGCTCGAGGATGTGGACGGTTGGGCTCTGGTACCGCTAAGCGGGCTTAAGGTAAGTTAGGGATTTTGTGGCTGCCGTCTCACGGTGAGTAGAGTGATTGAGTCCAGGGCGGGATGGGGAGATAGTGTCCATCGGGGCCTGCAGGGTATAGTCAGGTACGGTGGCCAGGGGCTGGACCATCCACGTGGTAGTCTTCTATATAGAGGATGGGTAGTGGTTCCCAGGTTGGTCGATTTGAGAGATGAGATTCTCGGGGCGGTTTCCTTGCTCTCGATTTCTTTGTCATCCGGGTGTCTGAAGATGTACGGGATCTTTGTCGTCGATTATTACTTGGGGAATGAAGAACACGTGGGTTTGTTGTGATGTCTCGCGTCCAGCGGGTTAAATTTGACACCGGAAACCCAGTGAGCTACTTGACCATTGGAGGTGGGCGAGTGGAAGTGAGGCATGTCACGATGGATTTTGTGACCGCGCCACGGACATCGCGAGGGACACGATGAGGTATGGGTGATAGTGGACCGACTCACGAATCCAGTTCCATTTTCTTGGAGTCTGAGGTGACGCTACATTAGAGGAGATTCTCTGGGTTAATCTGATCGAGGAGATAGTCAGGCTACATGAATTTACCGGTATCCATAGTGTCGGATAGAGACTGAGGTTCAGCACTTTAGAAGGGTTTCCAAAGGCTATGGGCCTGACGGTGACCATGAGTGCAGCTTTCCACCGCAGGACGGATGGTCAGTCAGAGAGGACCATACAGGTGTTAGAGGACATGCTACGAGCATGCGTCTTGGATCATAATGGTAGTTGGGAAGAGCATTTTCCCTTAGTGGAATTTGCATACAACAACAGTTATTAGGCGAGTATACAGGTGGCACCATATGAGGCATTGTATGGGAGGTATCACGGATCAGCGATATGTTAGAGCCCAGGGTGGGAGAGCTACATCAACTGGTCCCGATGCGATTAAGACGCGCCGAGAAGGTGAGCTTGATGTTATCGTCTTCTCCGCGGCTCGGCCGGTAGAAACCATCTTGATGTCGCGGCTTGTCGACCCTTAGAGTTCGAGGTTGGAGATCACGTCTTCTTGAAGGTGATGCTTAAGAGAGGAGTGGTTAGGTTTGGCAAGCGCGGGAAGCTATCACTGAGGTTCATTGGGCCCTTTGAGATACTCGAGAGGGTGGGGACTGTAGAGTACCGGTTGGCTTTATCGCCCAGCATGTTAAGTGTCCATGAGGTATTCCACGTCTCTATGCTCCGGAGGTACACTCTAGATTCAGCTCATGTAGTGGATTGGGGAGAGATTGATGTTGACACGGATGGGACCTTCGAGGAAGGACGAGTGTGCATTATGGATAGCCGGGATCAAGTTTTGCGGCCTTGATCACCGTGAGGCTAGTGAGAGGTCTTTATCGGCACCATGGAGTGGAGTCAACGCGTGGGAGCGCGAGGACACGATGCGGGACACCTATCCCTTCTTGTTTAGGGATGAAGTCGGCTGGTTTAGTGCGTTTATGCTAATGACAAGTTTACATGCATGGTATAGTGCACATTTCATATGCATGTGATTTTTGTGATTGTCAGAATTTCGAGGCAATTCTTTTAGAGAGAATGGGCAGGGAAAATTGAATTTTCTTAAAAGTAAAATGGTAATTTCGAGTCGAAATCGAAATTTTTCTAGATCTTGGATGTGAAACGGACTTCGCCATTGGAATTATCGCAATCCGCTACCACATCAAATTTAGATTTGAATTCTAAGACAATCGAATTTCATGTTTTTCGGCTGTCAGATTGTAGGGTGCGTATGTGGCTCTTGAAAGACATGTGATGTAATGAAGTCCCCACACTACATGTACACATGTGACACATGTTGCATGATTAGTGAATGATGGAGATAGATAGGCTTAAATTAAGGCTTGAGTCAAAAATCAAAATGAAGGGACAAGGATGGAAATTTTGAAAAGTTTAAATGAATAAGACAAAAAGAAATAGTCTTCATCTTCTCCAAATTGGAAGAAATCGTGTAGTGAGGTGTGGATTTCAGTTTTAGAGAGAGAAAGTGTGACTTCTCTCTAGATTTCCGACTTTTTGGGCCAGTGGTTCTCTTCGGGCGAAGTAAAGTTGTTACACAAAGTGAAGAGTACACACGTGGGCACCGATTTTGTGGAGTTTCGACAAATCCAAGAGGTAGGGATGTTTTCCTACTTGGTTTATTCTTTGGTTAAGAGCCATTTTAATGGATGGGGATTTGTTGAGGCCTGGATGGTCGTGTTTTCGGTCTAAAAATCTTTGAACCGAGTGGAGAAAATCCTTATTGTGTGGTCGTGAACAGTGATGAGCCTAGGGTTTCAACATTCCGTGACTGTGTGATTTTTGTATTGTTGGGTGATTCAAAATGGTGCTGGATTGTTATTAGCCCATGTGAGCTAAATTTGGTGTTATTGATTGTAGATTGAGATAGCATAAATTATGAATTAAATTTTGTTAATATATACATAAAATATATTAGCATGAATATTTTGGAAATGGCATAATGCATTCCCACATGCCTTGGGGCACCACAGATGAGTAGGTGTGAGTGCATGACATGAAGAAAATAAAGAAAAATGAAAGCAGGTGTGAAAGGAATTTCAAAGAAGATTTTAGAAGAATTGTCTTGGAGAGTTATATGGAACCATCTCGGGTAATTGTTTCGGAGAATTGGTGATTCACCTCGAAGGTTGTCCGATGTATTCTGAAACTTCGGTAGTAAAGTTTTGAAACGAACATTTTTAAAGCTGTTTTTGCTCGCATTTGGCTTAGGCATGTGTGAGGGAGTCGTTGAGGACTCGAGACATGGGATGGGCATGTAGACATTCGAGTAGGATCATGTATTTTCTTGAGTGTGTTTGGTTTCCATGAGATGTGCACTTAGGTGGGAGTCCTTGCATGTAGGGAGATTATCGCTCTTAGGCATTGCTCACCTGTTGAAATTTCAATTATTCCGAATATAGAGTGTACGGGAGGACAAAGCGCTCGCTGGGGCGCTTTAGAAGAAAGGGATTGTAGCTTTAGCATTCATTTTGTATATGTAATAAACTTTAAATTTTGATATATGTTTTGGTTAAAGTAATGTAATAACTCTTGAACTATTGTTATATAGTTGATGTATTCTTGATGAGTGATGTATGGGCCCAGTGGCTAGTTTTACTCTGTACATGTCTCCATGATATGGAGACCTGAGATATTCCGCGAGTTGGCTTGGTGGTCAAGCAGGACACCCAGGGGCGATCACCCAGTCTGTGATGTTATACCTCAGTACGACCGAGATCATCATTTTGATCACGATCCAGGGTAGTGTTCTGATTCCCAGAAATAGGTTGAAGAATCATGGCGAAATTACTTTACAAACATGGAGTTGGCGGCGTGATCTTCATGAATTTGGCGCGCGTCTTACTCTTGAGATTTCGAGGTGTACTCGGATTATAAAAGTCTAAAGAGTATATATCTTCACGCGGCGGGACCTCGACATGAGGCGCGCGGTGGATGGAGTTCTTAGAGGACTATGACTTCACTTTGCATTACCATCACGGTAAGGCAAATGTAATTAGCTGATACTCGGTCGGAAGTCACGGGAGCATTAGCTAGTATGGCACCTGGGAATGGCGGATGCTCGAGGCTATAGAACGATTTGGAGCTCTGATCTTAGCGGCGGGGCTCGAGGGTATGTTGGGGAGTTTAGTAGCTGCAGTGCTTTGTTGTTGAAGCGGAGTGATCGGAGTCAGGGAGCCGGGGCGTGGAGATAGTGTCCATCAGGGCTGAGGTGCGGTCGAATGCACAGGGTGACGAGAAATTTGGATCGTCCACGCGGATGGTAGTCTTCGGTATAAGAGGGCGGGTAGTGGTTCCTCGGTTGGTGATTTGAGATGAGATCCTCGGGGAGTTTCTTTGCTCTGATTGTGCGCATCCGAGTGCTTACGAAGATGTACCAGGATCTTCATCGTCAGTATTACTGGAGCGAAATGAAGAGACACGTAGGGGACATTGTTCGATGATGTCTCACGTGTCAGCAAGTTAAGGTTGAGAACCATAAGCTCGCGGGGGCTGCCCGGCCGTGGAAGTGGTTGGTGGAAGTGGGATCCGCGTCGCGATGGATTTTGTGACCCGCGCCGCCGGACAGTCAGGATGTCTCGTTATGGGTGATAGTGGTACGGTTCACAGTCGGCACATTTTCTAGCGTGCGAATGGCCTTCACATTGGAGAGGTGCGGTTAATATCGAGATCGTCGACTGTGATCTGATATCCATAGTGTCGGATGAGGGCTTGAGGTTCTGATTGCATTTTTTGGAGAGTTTCCAAAATTTATGGAGCTGCTTCAGCGACCATGAGTACAACTTTTCCACCCATAGACGGATGGTCGGTCGGAGAGGACCGTATAGGAAGTTCTAAGACTGTACTTTGCGGCATAGTCCCGGAATCATGGGGTAGCTAGAAACACTTTCCCTTAGTGAAAGATTCGCCTACAAGCAACAATTATCAGGCGATATCGAGATGGCACCATATGAGGCATTGTATGGGAGGCCCGTGCAGATCTTCATCATTGGATCGAGGTGGGAGAGAGCTCATTATTGGTCTGATTTACAATTTGAGACACACTCAGGGTGGTTTGATCTGACCAGCGTCTTCTCATGGCGCCAGCGGAAGCGGAGAGCTATCTTGTGTACGGCGTTGACCCTTAGAGTTTGAGTTGGAGATCCGTCTTCTTGAAGGTGATGCACTGAAAAGTGGTCGGATTCGCGGCGAGAAGCTATCGCTAGAGGTTCATTGGGCTTGCTCTATGATGCTGAGAGGGTAGGCGTAGCGTCTTAGGTTGGCTGTGACATGTCGGTGTCCACGAATTATTTCACTTCTCCATGCTCGGTCCTCGGATCCGATTCATGTAGTGGATTGAGGAGAGATTGAGGTTGACACGGATGGGACCTTCGAGGAGGGACGAGTGTGCATTATGGATAGCCTGGATCAGGTTTGGCGACGCAAGACCATGAGGCTAGTGAGGGTGTTATGGCAGCATCGTGGAGTGGAGAAGTCAACATGGGAGCGCGAGGACAAGATGCGGGCCACCTATCCCTTCTTGTTTAGGGATGAAGGTACGTTGTTTAGTCATTTAAAACTTAAATGACTAATTTACATCACATAATATAGACATTTATATGCATGTGGTTTCATTAATGATTGTATAAATTTCGAATATTCTTTTTTTAGGAGGAGAATGTAAAACTTTGAGAAAATTAATTTTACGAAAAATGGTAAAATTGTAATTTCGATTCGAAATCAGAAAATTTTCTAGATCTCGGATGATGAAAACGGACTTCTGCTGGAGATGATCTCATAAGGAATCTAGCTACCATGTTGAATTTCGTGGGTAAGAGACGGTCATTGCGTTTTGAGCGTGCGTTAGCCAGGGTGTCGTATGATGACTTGTGAAAGGCATTGTAGTATGACAAAGTCGGCATAACACGATATCTGCGTGTGACGCATGTTGCGTAATTAGTGAGATGATGGAGATGAATAGCTTAGATTAAGCCATGTGTCAAAAATCAAAACTAAAGTCTGATGGAATTATGTGAAAGATTTAAGTGAATAAAATAGCTAACCGTCTTCTCAGAATGGGAGAAAAAACGTGCAGTGAGGGTGAGATTCATATTTTAGAGAGAGAAAGTGTGACTTCTCTCTAGATTTCCTGACTTTCGGACCGTCGGTTCTAGACGGAGCAAAAGCGAAAGTTGAATTACATCTTTGCGAGAGGCTGCGTGTGGGTGTGATTTTTTGGAGTTAATGACTCGAGGTAGGATCTTTTCCTACTTGGTTTATTATTTAGGCTAGAGCCATTTTAAATAGATGAGTTGTTGAGGCTTGAAAGGCCGTGTTTGATCTCAAAATCTGTCAGTGAAGAAATCCCTACTTGTGTGGCGTGAGCAGTCATAGACCACTAGGGTTTCAATGTTTATATGATTTGTAGAAAGTGTGATTTTGTGTGGTTTAAGGTGATTCAAATGGTGCTTAGTTGGTTAATTAGCGAATTTGAAATTTAATTTTGGGTGTGTTGTAAATTGAATAACATGATTTATGTGAGTTAATTGTGTTAATATATGCATGTAAATATATTAGCATGAATTGTTTGGAATTGACATAATGCATTCCATATGCACCGGGGCACCTTAGAACGATAGGTGTGAGTGCATGATACGAAAATGAAAAGAAAATGGTTGTGAAAGGAATTTGAAGGAATATTTTCCAAAGAATTTCCTTGGAGAGTGGTCCAACAGTTCATCTTGGAGCGGACCATATTTGTTGAGCGATCCGGCTGATTAAGCCTCAGATACAGTCTAATATATTTACTGAAACTTGGTAGTAAGTTTTCGAGAACAAAAAGCTTTTATTTTGAAAACTGTATTTTTGCTCGCATTTGGCTTAGGCATGTGTGAGGGAGTCGGTGAGGACTCGAGACATGGGTTTGGGCATGTAGACGTTGGTAGGATCATGTATTTTCTTTGAGTGTGATTGTTTGCCATGACATGTGCACTTAGGTGGAAGTAACCCATGTGAAATTATCACTACCGGGCATTGCTCACCTGTCGAGGATCGTTATTTAAGTCTGGGAATGTATAGGAGGACGACGCTCACTAGAGGCCGCATTTTAGAAGAAAACTGGATTGTGGCTTTGGTATTCATTTTGTATAACATGTATTAAAACTTTAAATTTTTATATTTGTTTTGGTTAAGAGTATTGTAATAACTCTTGAACTATGGTATATAGTTGGTGTATTTTGATGAGTATTGACGTATGGGCCCAAGTGGCCATTTTTACTCATGTATTATGTCTCATAATATGAGACACAGATATTCCGCAGGTTGATGGGTGGTCAACGAGACACCCCGGGATTTGAGGCGTCACACTCATCATGCCCTATGTATCAAGTCCTCACTGATTGCTTCAAACATGCATTTTACCATGAATGACAACCATTTTCAAACAAAGGTATTTGTGTTTACTCGTGGACAACCCTCCGATCTAAGCCGTGGACTTGATCCTATAATCTATTTTGTGGACAACCCTCCGTGTATATCAATTGGGCATACTCAGGCGATTGACATTATATGAATGACCCTCCGTGTATATCAATTGGGCGTACTCGGATAAATAATATCGTTGGTCGTAGTGAAGCAATTCTCTTGAAACCACCTCATGCACTCACTCCCTCTTGTTCTAGGGTGCCTCAATGGTCGATAGGTCATTTCCATTTCCTTAGCAGTGCGACACCATTACAGGCAGGATCTCCATTGGACTTCATCCAAAATCTGAGTCCTGACCAAATCAGGGATGGTGAATGGCAGCGACTATGCGCTCCACACCACCATCACGATGTCCGTGCAGTGCAATGCAATTGTGCCATTGCACTCTAAGTCATACCGATGTATAAGGACCTCTACATGGACACCTTATCACAGTACACTCCCGCAAAGTGTACCGCCGGACACTCATGTGTAATGCACCGCAAAAGTCCATACATTCATTAAGCGTTAATATACATGCAGTCATACTAACATTTATCACATTCATGTCAACACATCAAACAAGCATGCATCAACATCGTTAGACTACTACTTAGACAAGTAATGTCATGCACCGAATCCTAGGCTACATCATGGCTCATAATGCCCAATAAACTAGCCTACAACATGCCGTACAGCTAGCCATGTCACACGACACATCCTGAGCCAGTATGGTAGAGCACGGCGTATTGACATCAAGCCTTGACACCTCTTAACCAAGAAATGCCATTTCAATCAATCACACAAACACATGTTAACATTTCATCAAGTCACTACCAAGGCTGATAATGGCCACACCTCATT
Source organism: Tetrastigma voinierianum (assembly GCA_016808115.1). NCBI lineage: Eukaryota > Viridiplantae > Streptophyta > Magnoliopsida > Vitales > Vitaceae > Tetrastigma > Tetrastigma voinierianum. Next base: position 11,043 of record JAEQBH010008146.1, read on the forward strand.
CCTAGGCTAAATCATGGCATATCATGCACAAGATAACTAGAACTTGCCCCGTGTAATGGCGCTTATTCCTGACTCCTCACATCACACAACTTGACAATTAGCACACTTATTGTAACAATCAATTTTTCAACAAGGATGTGTGCACCAATTACCATTGAAAATAATATGGTCAGATTCTAGACTCCAAGATCTTTCCATAGAGTTCAAGAACATCCCCAATAGAGCTCGGACGAAAGTTGCGGCCGTCAGAGTTGGAGAGCCTCATATGAGAATCACGAAGCCGACTCGCGGGAGCCGGCGGGACCCTCTTATTTTTGTCATTTCGGACGAATATGAGCTCAAATTTATCAAAATATATGGATGGATTCTAGACTCAAAGGGATTTCCATAGAGTCCCAGAACGCCAGAGCTCGAGACGAAAGTTATGATCGTCAGAAGTTGGAACCTTACCTGAAGCGATTACAGCGTAATGCTCCCCCAAGCGGAATTCATTGACAACGCCCGTCTGACCAGAATATTCTTGAATCATGGGTAACTTGAGCACCACTCCGCTGAAAATCAGGCGAGTCTCACTTTGTATGGGGAGTTCTGCAGTCTGAACTATCGATAAGTTTCTGATAATGCTGCAGGTCGACATGCGGAGTAAAATAATGGCCGCCCAGGCTTTGCGTAATACTCACATAATATATCCCCAGAAAAATATACTACATGGTTCAGGTTTCACAGTACACTTAATTCAACATACATTAAAATTTACAATTCTAATACATGTTATAATATATCAATACAAAGCCCGCAATCGGCACTTTCTTCAACTTGTGACCTCTGTGGCGAGTCTGTATGCACACTCACGTACCTAAAATGCATTGATCCTCGGCTGAAGTGAGCAAAGCCCGATGAGATAATTTCCTCGTGGGTTACTCCCCACCCTAAGTGCATATGCATGGCAAACAATCACATTATTAATTTCATGAACCTCTTAGAATGTCATACCTAAAGCCCATGTCTGAGTCCTCATAGACTCCCTCACATGTAAGCATATATACGATAAAATATCCATTTTCACAACAAAAACTTCTGTTCTTCAAAACTTACTCTGGGTTCAGTAAAAAAATTGGACTACCCTCCCGAGGCAAATTCTTTGGATAACTCTCAGAAAGCAGTCATGGTCCTCATCGAGAGAAGTGATCACGGTAGACGTCCTCGGGAAATTCTTGGAGGAGAAAATCTCAGTATTCCTTTCACAAACATTTTCATTTTGTTTCATTTCATATAATGCACTCACACCTAATGTTCTAAGTGCCGCGGTGCTATATGGAATGCATGATGCCAATCCGAAACATTTATGCTAATATATTCACATGCATATATATTAACATATTAATCGGAAACAAATCATGTTATTAAATTCACATCAATAACACAAAAATCAGTTCACATGGGCTAATTATTAGCAAACCTGAGAAATTCATTTGGATCACTCAACATCATAAAATTCACAAAAATATTCCGTTACTATTCAAGTGAGCAGTGAAACCCTCGGGTGCTTTGTTCATTACCCTAAATTAAGAATTTTCTCACTCGGGTTCAAGCTTTTGAGGCCCAAGTTCACCAATTTAAAACAAGCCTCAGAACATTTATAACCATTTACATATGGCTTATTGATGAAAAATACTTTTAGTAAAGATAGATCCTACCTCTCTTGGAGTTGTGAACTCCATAAATCGGTGCCTGTAGCCCTCACAGCGTAGAGCAACTTTAGCTATTGTTTAAGTCGAGCAGGAAGGTGGGTCGGCGGAGGTAGAGAGAAGGCCTGCTTCTCTGCAAAATCACGACACCACTACTGCATCTCATTCCAGCACCACAGCCTTGATTTTTGGTCTTTTGGAAGATGAGTCTTGTTCATCCTTGTCTTATTATCATTAACATTTCATTTAATTCCATGTCTCTTTTCTTGATTTTTTTTGACACTTGGCTTTAAATCGGCCATGTTTCTCATAATGATATGAAACATGTGTCACATTAGTACATGTAGTGGTAGGCTTTTGTCATCACATGTCGAACCCGTTTTATTTTGATGCGGTGCCTCGAAAAACATGAAGTGACATCTGAATTCAGAGTCGACGTGGTGGCTAGATTTCTTGAGATGATTAGCGGTGAAGTCCATTTCGTCCTCAGATCTAGAGAAATTTCGGTTTGCAAAATTCACAGATTTTACCTTTTTAGAAAATTTGAATTTTCCGGGTCTTACATTCTCCCCTCCATAAAAGGAATTTAGTCTCGAGTGCGGGCCAATCATAACAACTTCCTTCATGTAGCGTGCCTTAGACCATCATTGATAGTCATTTAAATATTAAACGACCCCAAACCACGTACCTTCATCCTTAAGCAGAAGGATCGTGGCACGTGTGTCCTCTCGCTCCACGTTGACTCCTCCTCCCACGGTCTTTGCCATAGCACCCTCGCTAACCCTCACGGTCTTGCGTCGCAAGAGCACGATCCAGTATCCAATGCTGCCCGATTCTGTGAAGTTATCTGTGTCAGCCTCGATCTCTCCTCGATCCACTACATGAAATTTGGATCAGGGTTAATACCTCGGAGCATGGAGACGTGAAATACCTTGTGGACACGATCTTTGGGCGGTAAAGCCAGCCGGCGCGCTACGATTGCCTCACCTCTCGAGTATCTCAGAAGGGTCTGATCGAACCTCGGCGATAGCTTCGCCATTCTTGGAACGACCACTTCTCTCTTAGGCATCACCTTGAGAAGGCATTAGTCTCCATCCTCGAACTCTAAGGGTCGGCGTCGTACACTGCATAACTCTCTGCGGCTGCGAGGCGAGAAAGTATTTGTCGTATCAAGCTCACCTTCTCGGAGGTGTCTCACAATAAGATCGGGACTAGTGATGGAGCTCCTTAGTCAACATATCGGTGGTCTGCGCCTCCTGTCCCTGATACCTCATATGGTGCCATCTGTATACTCTCCCGATAAGCTATTCTTTATGGCGAATTCCACTAAGAGGCGAGTGCTCTTCTGACTACCCTTATGATCCAGGGGCCCAGCATGCTGCAACATGTCCTCCTTTTGTATATAATCCGCCCTGACATGTAACCACTGCATAACCCCTGCTTGGTGTGCAAATGCGACCTTCCAGGAGTCCACGATCATAGAATCTAATGGGCCAAATCGAGCTAGTCCATGTCATGAATGACATCCATATCAGAGGCCTTCTTGTTTCAACCAACACCAAATGCAATTTCCAAGGGTATCGAATCTCGAGTCACTCACGACTCTGTCGCTTGACTACGAAATTACGTGATAACCATGACCATGTGTTTCATCAGTCCTCCCAGGCTCCCATCCGCTAACTAAGTCCTACGTGTCAGTTATTGTAATGTTTTCATCTCGAGTCACTCAGGCTCACATCCTCCAGCTCTAAGTCTACGTGATAACTTGGCCAGGTGTGTTTCATCTCGAGTCACTCAGGCTCCCCATCGCTCGACTCTAAGTCTTAGTGATAACATGACCGTGTGTTTTCATCTCTCGAGCAACAGAATTTTTTGGCCTACACTACGAGCCTCTTATATCCACACATTAATTTCGGATATCTCCACGGGTCTCTTACACCCACACAGAAATTTCGGATAACTCCAAGGGTCTCTTACACCCACACAAAAATTCGGGATAGCTCCCCGGGTCTCTTACACCCACATAGAAATTTCGGATTTCTCCATGGGTATCTTACACCCACACAGAGATTTCGGATAACTCCACGGGTCTCTTACACCCACCTGAAGTCGGGGATAGCTCCGGGTCTCTTACACCCACCACGAAATTCGGTTTCTCCACGGATCACCACCCACACGAAATTCGGGATAGCTCCGGGTCTTGCCCACGAAATTTAGTTTCTCCACGGGTCTCTTACACCCACCTGAAGTCGGGATAAGCTCCGGATCTCTTACACCCACACAGAAATTTGAGATATCTCCCTGGGTCTCTTACACCCACATAGAAATTCGGGATATCTTACCGGGTCTCTTACACCCACACAGAAATTTCGGAATAGCTTCCCGGGTCTCTTACACCCACATAGGACCTTTCGGATACTACCGCGGGTCTCCTTCACCACCCCAACTCAGGAGCTTCTCACCTTAGGGATTCTGACCCCCTTCTTGCTTTATGACACACATTAATTACTCTTCATTTCTTGATTCGAGACTATGGAGTCTTCATTGGATGTAGTCTTAAGAAAGAACCCAGCCCACATCACGAGAATGGTGAATGGCCATACCATGCACCCACACAGGCTCAGCCTTGATCTTGTGCGTGACGATGATGCCATCTTTGTGATCTTGATCCAGAAGTCCACCATGACGAGGAATCTGAAGATCTCCCCAACTCCTGATCCTGTGTGCTCGATCTGTTGCGCGTCTGAACATCCGCTTTGGCTTCTCTAAAGGCCTCGACCTCTAAGCTGAAACCTATCATCTGAGATGCATTAGCTGGACATGATGCATTCTGAAATAAATCGGTATAAAGCATTACCTGCACGATAAGTGTCTGCGTGCTCGACCTACGCCTCTATGAGGCCTTTGCCTCCACAGGACAATCTCGTCTCATGCCCCGAGTTAGCGTGATAGGTAACATGTCGTCACACCCGGCTGACCGACTCGGCTGCAAATCACGTAGTCGTACGGCCTACGCTCACATGCACTGGCCTATGACCGTCTGCGAAGTACTAGGTGCTAGTGGCTGAATGATACTTGTTCCTGACCCATCTTTAGGGGTGGAGGAACAAATTGTAATCTCTCGCAATCCTACCGTGGCTAGGCTGCTGTCGAAAACCCTTGGATCCTTATCTCTGGGGCAATCCCTCACCGTATATCATTTGTTGGCAATGGTAGCACACCATGCCCATCGACTAACCTTTAACTTCGTCTCAGCGATGATTGGGATGGGGTGTCAATAAATTTGAGTTCACGCCTCAGTGAAGCGATCCGTTGAAAGTGTCAGTTTTGTCGCGGAAATAACACATCTTGACCCTACCCCAACTAAATGTCCCATCTTGGCATGATGCGCGATAACCATGGCAGCACTTTGGAGTATCGCAAGAAGCGAGAAGTGTGCAGCTGTTTCACGGATTGAAGAAGATGGATCTTCGCTTCTCTCATAACTAGTACCGGCACCCATATCTTGGATGCCTCGCGCCAACATCTATCTCCCTCTGTGGTCATAGCATTCGTCTGACCTTAGAGTCCGCTCCTCCTCTAACCATTGGAGGACGATGTACTTCGCGGCGGAGTGGTTGGCCGCTCACGGTTCACGGCGCATAAGCTTCAGCGTTCAGCGGTGGTATTTTGCGATCCCTTTACGGCCTTGGCAAAGGCTGCTACAGTGTAGGTGGTGCGACCATTACCTTGTGGACTCCCTGCGTCCTGCGCCCACCGACTAGCCATCTACGTGTCAAATATGGTTAATATTAGCCCGCGTTATCTCGGCGTAAATGCAACCTCAGACCGTATTCATTCAAGTAAAATTTTATGCATATGTCCGTACACATTAGTGGTAATGCAGAATAAGTTCAATTTATTAAATCATATTCAACAAAAAATTTTCATTGAAATTTCGTTTTAAAAGATATTTCATTTGATTTTATAAAATTTTATTTTTACCCAGAAAACCTCGTGAGCGTGCCCGGTGTTCGAACGATGTTCTAAGCAGTGACTCATAGCGGTGCAATTGGCCCAGGTTGGGTGCACCGGTGCACACCTTGGCTCGGCTGCTTGGCGCACGAGCTGCCAGCGCCTTCTTGATATAATCGCGGTGCTGGCTTTGGCCTTATCAAATCGGCACGGTCATGTATGTAGAGCTGGCCGGCCGATGTCGTGGCCACTCTGTGTGAGGCGCAGGTGGTCGTGTCGCGAGCCTCTCGCGATGTCGGCAGTTGTGCCTTGGCGCTCCCTTGCGCGTGGCGTATACCGTGTGTCGACTCCATCTTGTATCACGGCTGACTGGCTGCGTCTTTGTCTGTCTGACCCAGCCAGTGGCGCCTCCCGGTCGCGATCCTGATTTGTTGTATCGTGACCGATCCCCAGTTAGGCAGCCGCCCACCTGTGGCTCGTCGACCCGATGTCGTGGGCGTGGTTGGCGATGTCGTGGCCTACCATCGCGCCCTGTGCGCCTCTTCACAGCGCCAGACACCTCCTCTCCCAAGCCATGTCTACGCCCGCTGTGTCACGATACAATTTGTTGTATAAGTGACCCCTTCTGAACATGGGCGTGCCCGTCAGTTGACAAAAACCGTTTCCCTTTTTTTTCACTCATTTTTTTCTTTTCATTCAAGCTACTGAAAAATCACCAAAAAAAAATATTATTTTTTTTTCTCATTTTCCAATATACCAAATAAATTTATTAAAATTTATTTTATCCATTTTTTTTCCAGTTTTACACACTGTAAAACCTTAGAAATTTTTTTCTTCCACGTCATTCATTATTTTTTTAAAATTATGGACTATTTTAATTTCTCAAATGACTTGTTCTCACACTAAACCTAGTGTTGACATTTTTCTTATGTTATTCACGAGAATACAATTTAATCTGAATTCATACACAACCATGAGTCTGCATCACTCATGTTATACACACGATCACATATACAACACACAATCGATCACACATCACATTTCATTCTCAGAAATGCACAAGGATGCATGATCCCAACCCGTTTAAAATGATCCTGAGTAAATCGCATCTACAAAACCTCGATACTAAGCTGCCTTTCTAGTATCAATATTATTAAATCTTAGGCTGTGATGTTCTTACACCTTATGACCGTAGCCGTGAGTCCCTCGAGCCTAGGTATTCGTATACCTAAGTTCTACACCCACTTAGGAGCTCCCAGTGTCGTTTACCTTAAGCTTTGATACAGTGTGGCGCCCAAACCATGGTATCCATTATGACGGGTGACTCGCGGAATATTCGTGGATGTTGGGTAACCGAGCACACGCTCATGAAAATCGAGCGAAGTCTCCACTTTGTATGGGAGTTACTTGAGTACAAACTGTCCTAATAAGTTTACAATGACACAGGGTCCACATGCGAGTAAAATAATGGCCATGGGCCTGCATCGATATACAAAGTATATCCCAGTCAAATATACTACAGTTGAAGTTTTGTTATATGATTCTTCCATTCATTTGATTCCTAATACACATGTTATACAATATCAATACAAAGCCACAATCGGCTTTCTTCTAAAGCAGAGACTCTGCAGCGCCATCCTCGTGTAAACTCTCTATACCTAAAATGGTGATCCCTCGGCCAGGGGTGAGCAAAGCTGTAGAGATAATGATTCTACAGTGGGTTACTCCGCCCTAAGGTACGTACATGGCAAACAATCACATTCAGCGTTCATGAACCTATAAGATCCTCTGTGCCGACCATTATCTGAGTCCTCACCCAGACTCCCTCACATACTAGCTTGATATCTGAGTAAAAATATCTAGTTTTTCACAGCAAGCTTTACATTTCTTCAAAACTTACTATTGAGTTTTGTTAAAAATGGACTACCCTCAGAGTAAATTCTTTGGATAACTCTCTTAGAAGCAGTCATGGTCCTCATCTAAAGTGATATGTTAGACGTCCTCGAGGCAATTCTTGAAAAATCTCAGTCAAGTCCTTTCGCGAAGCATTTGTTTTGTTTCGTTTAAATGTATTGCAATACTTTTAATATTTCTGATTGCCGCCAGATTGCATATAGATGCATGATGCAATCCCAAACATTTATGCTAATATATTCACATGCATATATAACATAATTAATCAAGCAAATATGTTATTAAACTCACATCCAATAACTTGCAAAAATTGATTCCACATGGGCTAATTAGCAAACTGTAATTCATTTTGAATCACTCAACATCATAAAAATTCACACAAAAAATATTCACGTTACTGTTGGTGACAGTGAAACCTCGGATAGCCTTTGTTCACGGCCACACAAGTGGAATTTTCTCCGCTCGGTTTAAGCTTTTGAAGGCCAAATTCTATTCAAATATTATAGGCGTTCATGACATTTACATGGATTTAGTCAAGAATAAAGTAGGAAGAATCTACCTCTTGGAGTTGTCGAACTCCACCGTCGGTGCCGCCTAGCCTCGCAGCTTGTCGATAACTTTGCTTCTTGCTTAGTCGAGCAGAGCCCAGTCCGTCGGACGGAAATCTAGGAAGAAGGAACACATTCTCTATAAATCACAAACCTTACCTACGCATCTCATTCCTTCTGCAAGATTTTGGTCTTTTGGAGAAAAAGTGAACCTTTGATCATCATTGTCTTAATATCATTAACATTTCATTTAATTCCATCTATGTCCCTTTTCTTGATTTTTTGACACTTGGCACTATCTTGGTAGTCCATTCACCCTCTCCTCTAATAGTGCATTATATTGTCACATTAGTATGTAGTAGGTGACTTTTGTCGATCACATAATCTTTGAGCCCGTTTTTCGACACACGGTACTGGTGCCTCGAAGCGTGAAGTCGTTGTCTGGGGTGAAGCGAAGTCGGCCCAGGTGGCTAGATTTAGCGATGCGATTCAACGGTGAAGTCCGTTTCATCATCAGAGATGCAGAAATTTTGAATTTTTCTAGAAGTGCAGTTTTACCATTTTGGAAAAATTGGATTTTCGGGTCTTACGATGGGTTTGACGGTGTGAAACCTGAGTGCGTTGTTGTGGCTCCTTTAAATCTCGGGTACATCTTTGATTTTCTGCAGGCTCATCTGGAAACAACCCTTCCTTGAAACCAAACAAACAGTCCTAAATTGGGACCCTAAATCGGGGTCATAAACATGGCACAAAAACTCATCCGGAACTTCATTGAATCGGCTTCAAAGCTACCAAAAAAAAAAAAAAACTGGACATCATAGCTCAAAACTAGAAAAAAATCGGTTTTTTGTGTATGGGGAACTTTTACAACGAAACGGTCCACAGGGCTCGACGAAGACCAAAGCGGCATTTAGATGAAGCTATAAACCCAAGTAGGAAGGTTCCTACCTCTTGGAGCGAACGAAACTTTTGGAGTCCCAGGGCGAGACCCACGGCGCCCGAACTTAAAGCTCGAATCTTTGATGAAAATTCTTGATTTCGATTGTCCCGCGTTGCCCTCGCCAGGTACTCTAACTTTAAGTCTTGGCGGCCAGCCGTGTAGATCGCCGTAAATCTTAATAAGAAGGTAGAGCTTCTCTCACTAGCTTTTCTTCTCCAAACCTGAAATCTTCGATGAAACTGCGTGTTGTCAGTACCCACACTTAGCCCTCGTCGAGTAGATGAACTTTAAATCTTGGCTCAACGGATTCCGACCACCCGAACTCCATAGATCTTAGAGAGAAGGAAGAACTTTTCTCTTCCCTCTCAAAACTCTGTCCCTTGTGTGCCCAAAATGGGGAGAAAAAAAAGATTTTCTCTTATCTTTTCCTTTTTAAGTTTAAGTTGGACGTGGGGCCCACTTTGCACCACGAGTCCAGGACTCGTTCGGGTTCGTTTCTATCCCGAAACAATTTATTTTTGTCTCAGTTCAATTTTTTTTTAAATGAACTTAACTCAAGTCATTTCTTAACTTTCGAGATTTTTAAGAAATTCTCGTTCCGGGTTACTAGATACCTAACCAAAATTCATAAAAAATTCCCTCTGCAAGTTGATGCAGAGCTTTCCACGTTATTCGTTTTCATGAGACGGACTCAACGACACAGCCCGTTTCTCCATCCGAGCTTTGGGGAATTTTCTAGGTTTCCCTGAGCCATTTCAGCAATTTATTATTTAATTTTATACTTTAGAAATTTAATTTTCAGGGTTTACATTCTTCCCCCACTTAAAAAATTTTGTCTGAATTCACACACACATCTTGTAGATCCTGATGCATATCGATAGTCATCTTAATACAAATGACTCTGACGAGTACCTCCATCCATGGCGGCAAGGGATAACTAGCGCATCGTGTCCTTGTATCCCCGAGTTTCCTACTCCACTACTTTCGATTGTTGTTCTGACACATTCCACTAGCCTCATAGTTTTGTGCCATGAGAGCAGGCAGTATACCGAGCATGCGCCGGTGCCATCGAAGGTTTCTTTGCGCATCGACGATAGGCTCCACGATCCAACACTCGAGTTGGATGTGGGGTATACCTCGAGGAACATGGAAACATAGAATACTTCTTGGACACGGTAACCTTGGTAGCAAAACCAGACAGTGCCTTGTACCCACCCTCGAGTGTATCTTGGGGCGGAGTATACCTCGGCGACAACTCTCTTGCTAGGAACTGACCACCTCTTGGGTATCACTTTCAAGAGGCGTGATCACCGCATCTCGAACTCTTCTACTGGCTCACAGCGAGTGAAGATGCCTTCCTATTGAGTCCACTATCTGGAGCTTGCTTCAGCCATTAGGACCGGTGGTGGATCTCTCCCACCTCCGTCAAATGAAGCCAGGGGTCTACACTGATCTCACATGCAAGGCATCATAAAGTGCCTCCCATATGTTCACCTACTTGGCCTGACATTGCGGCGAACCCCACAGGGATGTTTCTTTACCCTTGTCTTGTATTTAAGACAAATGCTCGCGACATGTTCTCAACACTTGTAGCCTCTAAAGTGACCATATGTCTGCGGATGAAATGCAGTGCTCATCTTCAACTATGTCCCCATGGATTTCTGGAAACTCTTCCAGAATTGAGCTGTAAACTTGGGATCCCGATCCGATACTTATAAAGATTGGCACTCCATGAAACCGTACAATCTCTCGTATGTACAACTTACAAAATTCCTCCAGTGTGAAGGTCATCCGCACAACTAGAAAATGTGCCGACTTAGTAAGCCGACCCACTATCACTCACACCGCATCATGCTTCCTCGATAATAAAATTGCTTAAGTGAGTCACAAAATCCATCATTGATATGCTCCCCACTTTCGCTCACGGCCTCGATGCATTTGATAACCTGGCGGCCTCGATGCCAGTAGCAATTTATTGACACGTGAGACAACGTTAAACAACATCCCCAATGTGTCTCTTCATCCCGCTCTAGTAATATTGGCGACGAAGATCATGGTACATCTTCGTGCTTACTAGATGCCTTATGAATGAGAAACGATGGAATTCAGGAAGGATCCTCCTCTCTTAACACTTATTTGGTGAACCACAATTCTTCCCCTATCACGAAGACTACCATCCTTCTTTGGAGGTAATCGATGATGTTCAGAAAAACATCCTTACTCTCGACTACGAGGTAGACCCCGACCGGTCTCGCCACCGTCCTCGAGTAAGGCTTGCCAACCCGACCCATCAATCTTATGTAACATCGAGTTGTGCATGGTTTTGGGTAAAGCATCATGCTTATCGCCAGAAAACATCACATAAACAGATCCGTGCGTGGCGGTGACTCTCATGCAATCCACGACCCAGTAGCGACCCGGTGTGCCGTCATCCGATTCACTGGATATCCATTCAAATCGACATCTGTGACCCTTAGGTCTGGAGTGAGGAAGGAGCGCAAAAAGTGAGATCCTTACCTCACCATCCCAACTGTCTATCAAACCCTCGCCTTAGTTCCTAGGAGAACTTACGCCTACGGCTTTCCCGGACTTGCCAAATCTACATGTGTCAAATAGCAAATTGATTCCTTTGCTAGTCTGCCTAGTAGTGCATGTAAATCTGACCACTAATAGACATCACATCATGAAGCGCTTCTGTTCATTCATTTTGAACCCCCCAAGGTTATGTTCTCACTTACAGTGTTCATATATTTTCCTATATACATCCTACCATGTATATAATCCACACAACATGTAACACACCAAACACATACATGAAAACACACAATCGTACAGTGGTGTAAATCTCGACCTATAACTCCCTGAGTAATCACTTACCTAGACCACGATCTTAAAGCTATAACCACGGCATCGAATCTGAGGCAGGTAATCACACCCTAAGCTCTAACACCAAGCTATACCAAGTTGTGCCACTTGTACCAAACACTAAGCTACAGGTAATCGCATACCTTAGCTCCATACCTTAATAGCATGTCCTAGACCCATGCCCAACGAGCCCTAGGTATTCGTATACCTAAGCTCTGATACTAAGCCGTGACACCCTAAATCTCGGGAATTCAGTTGTGCTCGTCGACAGCGAAAATTTGTGGATGTCCGTGCCCGACACCACTCCATTGGGTCCCATTTTACGGGACCCGAGGATTTAACAAAAATCGGGCGAGTCTCCTTTGTACGGGAGCTCTACTGAAATCTGGCCTTGTGCAATTTCAGCTTTGTCCCAATATTATACAACGTACACTTGGTCTACATGCACAGTAAAATGTCCCGTTTATCCATATAAATACAATCCTATATCAAGAGCCACTAAGAGTTATTACATCACTCTTAATATAAAACATTATATTAAAATAACATGTTCTAATATAATATACAAAACATGGATCAAGGCCCGCGATCCGGCGCTTCATAATGTTAGCTCCTAAGGAGCCGCAGTACGCCTACATGTCTTGTACACGAAGGGGGTCCGCGACGGGGTGAATGCAGCAGTAGAGATCGTCTTACAAGGGCTATTCCCGCTAAATGCATGAATGAATTGGCTTGACGAAGCACGCACGACTGGGACATCTGATCAGCGCACGAGAATCCTACTTGTCATAAAATGAGGCGACTCATCATGCCCCATGTATCAAGTCCTCACCGACTCCCTCAAACATGCATTTTCCATGAATGAAAACCATTTTCAAACAAAGGTATTTGTGTTTACCATGGACAACCCTCCGATATAAATAATGGACACACTTTCCAGATAATGTTGTGGACAACCCTGGAGTAATAATATCAATTGGGCATACTTCGACGATTGACATTATATGGACAACCCTATGATGTATATCAATTGGGCATACTCCGACGATTGACATTATATGGACAACCCTCCAATGTATGCTCGGTCGGCATGCCGATAAATAATATTGTTGGTCGACCCTCAAAACAATTCTCGAGAAACCACCTCATGCGCTCCGCTCCTACTTGTTCTGAGGTGCCCCGATGCATGTGAAATGCAATAGGCCATTTCCATTTCCTTAACCCATGCAACACCATGCAAATAGATCTTCAGTGGACCGTCCAAGTTATCCTGACCATTCACGAGGATGAAGTGAATGACAAATGTATGCACTCACACACACCATCACGATGTCTTGTGCACCGATTGCAATGGTGTACCATTGCACTCAAGTCATGTCAATGTATAAGGAACCTCTACATGGACACCTATACCTGTACCTCCACTTTGTGTACTATGGACACTCATGTCTAATGCACACAAAAGTCCATACATTCATTCTAAGCGTTAATATACATGCGGTCATACAACATTTTATCACATTCATGTCAACCGCATCAACGAGCATGCATCAACATAAATTAGGCTACTACTTAGACAAGTAATGTTATACTCAAATCCCTAGGCTACATCATGGCACATAATAATAAACTAGCCTACAACATGCCATGCAATAGCCATGTCCACACGAAACACATCCTGGAGCCCGATATGTTAAACGCCTGCGTAATGACATCGAAACATGACCTGTAGCGAAATGCCATTCGATCAATCACACAAACACATGTTAACATTTCATCAAAGTCACTACCTAGGCAGAAGTAATGACACACCTCATTTCCTAGGTTAATTCATGGCATATCATGCACAAAGATAACTAGAACTTGCGCTACTTAATGGCCACTTGACACACAACTCCTCACATCCACACAACTTGACAATTAGCACACTTGTTTATCAATCGAATTTTTCCATGAGAGATGCAGGCACCAATTGCCATTAGAAAATCACATGGTCTTTAGTTTTGAGCTCAGAGCTTTCCATATAAAGTCGAAGAACACTGAAACGGAGCTTGGACGAGAAAGTTATAGCCGTCAGAAGTTGGAGGCCTCGTATGAGCAGTGGCGACACTTTGGAACGGCAAGGCCTACTTGTTTTCATCATTTCAGTAAATATGAGCTCAAAATTTATCAAATTATATGGATGGATTCTAGACTCAAGGGATTTCCATAGAGTCGAAACACCAAAAAACTCGAACGAAAGTTATGACCGTGCGAGTTGGAGGCCTTGCCTGGCTTGGTCCTAAGCCCCAGGCAGGCTGCGTGAAACCCATGAAATTAGTTCGGGACCTTTAAAGCTCCCGTACATGCTATTTTTCCTACCCAAACTCATCCCGGAAACAACCCTTTCACCCGAAAACAAACCTGTCCCAATTGGGACCACAAATCGGCCATAAACATGGCACAAAACTCATCCTAAACTCAGCCCAAAATCAGCTTCAAAGTTATAAAAGAAAAACTGAACATCATAGCTCAAAACTAGAAAAATCGGTTTTGTGTCGAAGAACACAACCAAACAGCCCACACAGGGCTCAAGCGAACCAAAACAACATTTAGATGAAATATAAGCAGTAGGAAGGTTCCCTACCTCTTGGAAGAAAATGAAACTTTTGAGTCAGGAACCAAGAGACCCACAGCCAGAACTTTGCTCGAATCTTCAACGAAATCTTTTGATTTTCAGTCCTGTAGTGCCGCCAGTAGGTACTCGACTTTAAGTCTTGGTCAGAAGCGAGCCAGAAATGGCCGTCGCCCGTAAATCTTAGAAGGTAGAGCTTCTCTGCGCTAAGCTTTCTTCTCGAACCAAAAATCTTAGGTGAAACTACGTGTTGTCGGGTACCTGGCGTAGCCCTCGTCGATAGATGAACTTTAAATCTTGGCTCGCGGTTCGACCACCGTCTCAGGGTAGAGATGTAGAGAGAAGGAAGAACTTTCTCTCCCTCTCACTCCTCTCATGTACCCATAATTTCCCAAAATGGGGAGAAAAAAATGATTTTCTATTCTCTTTTTCTTTTTAAGTTTAAGTTACAGACGCGTCGTGCGCCACACGTCACGACTCGTCGGATTCGTTACATCGAGAAATAATGTATTTCGTCTCGAGTTCGATTTATTTAAATGAAGCTTAACTTTCAAGTCGTTCTTAACTCTTGAGATTTTAAGAAATTCTCGTTCTGGGAGTTCTTAGATACCTAACTTCCAAAAATTCATAAAATTCCCACTACCTAGGAATTACGAAACTTCTGAGTTATTAGTTTCGTGAGGCGGAGTCAGCGACCCAAATCCATTTGTCATCAGGAGCTATAGGAGATTTTCTTGGCTTCACAGGTCATTTAGATTTATTATTTAATTTTATACTTTTAGAAAATTTTAAATTTCAGGGTTTTACTGACGATAATAGAAGTGTCGCGGCACTAGCAAAGTGTCGGAAACAACGATAAGAGATACCCTATTCATTCACTATTTGGTCTTTAAGCGAGGCATACAATTATATGTGTTAATGAGTTTTTATGTCATTCTTTAATTACATTGCAAATACAAAGGGAAAGAAAACGATGTTTATGACGGCGGATCGTCGGGTATAGAGCATTTTCACGCCTTCGTATACATGTCTTGACCTTTCGTCGAATAAGCGGAAGAATAGAACAAAAGCGGGGTTCTGGGGACCCGATATGAAACCTTAAACAACTTTGAGTCACAGGTACTCATCTTTGTCTGGAGTAACATTCTTTGGACCCTTAGACCACTTTGAGTGTCTTGATTACTCGACTTTTAGTCATAGGTACTTAACATCATCGGACCTTAAATCACTTTGATCGCGGTATTGGTTGATGTCGTACTTAATACTATGGATGAAAGCATCTTTGATCTCTTAGGGTACTCCTCCTCTAGGCTAAAAACAACATTGAGTACGTTTTCGGCACGATCGTGCCATACGCGATTTATCTGCAGAAAATATTGATTACAGCCATTTTCATCGGAAATCTTCTAACCAAAACTAAACCAACTCAAAACTATTTAAAAATGACTTAACCAGCAAAATACACATGTATTGAAGGATGAGTTTTTAACTTCAAACTATAGACAAAGAAAGAGTTAGGGTAGTTTCCTAACCAATAAATCCATACAAAAGTTCCAAACCAAAGTTCCAAACATGAATAAGAAATTTCCAAACTTCCAATCCTGGATTTTCTTCTTCTTCTCTTTTCTTCTTCCTTCTTCCTTCTTCTATCTTCTTCTCTTCTCTCTTTCTCCCCACCGTAACCCTAGCTCTCCCTAATCACAAATGAGAAAAAAACCCCCTTCTCATAAGACTATGTTTGGTCTTATACCATTTTTAACAAACACATTTTTGCCATTTAGTCGTTCTATTCAATCTATTTACAAATATACTTATTCAATTTCTAACTTAGCATATAATCTTTATTGTGTTATGACCCCTTGGGTCCTCATTTTATAAATTACCATTTTAACCTTGGCTTTGTATTAATCTTGGCTTTATCATTTTCCTTTAACACTTAAATTAGGAAAATACAAATTTTACTTTTCATATACTACAAAAGCGTAATAAAACTACTAGGGTCTAATTCGGATA
The DNA here is from genome assembly GCA_016808115.1 of Tetrastigma voinierianum. NCBI lineage: Eukaryota > Viridiplantae > Streptophyta > Magnoliopsida > Vitales > Vitaceae > Tetrastigma > Tetrastigma voinierianum. The sequence continues at coordinate 27,579 of JAEQBH010008146.1, forward strand.
TTCTGAAGCACTTATAATAAGTGAAATTATTAAAAAGACCATCATAAACATAAAATTGAAGTTGGATAGATAAACACTTGTCATAATTTTTAAAATTAAAACTAAACTAAAGAACTAAAAATTAATATTATATATTATGAAACCATGATAAAAAAAAAAAGTAAAAGATTCATTATATATTAGAAGCATTTATTATTCATCTGTAATCTCTAGTATAAAATATAACTAATGAACCATACTTTTCTCTTCAATTTTTGTTATGCATCAAAGGGATTATAAAAACTAAAATATTATAGGTTTTTTTCTTCTTTAAAATCTTTAATTTTGATGTATAAATTGGAATGTGTTTAGCACTCATAGTTATTTAAGTGAAGACACATGGAAGCGCAAAAGCTTCTTGAGGCCTTGAGACGAAAGTCATATTTGAGGCACGAGCTTTTTTAATTGATGCACAACCTACCTAATATAAATAAAAATTATATATCTCACTAAACATTGTCTATAGGTTTTATCTAATAATAAAATAAATAAAGGAAATGACATCAAACATAAAAATCAGAAACATCATTAGTGTTTCTCATCATCACACACATTTCCAAAACAAAATAACAACAAAAAATAACAAACACCATTAGTCTTCCCATTATCACAAAATTTCTAAGTTCCCAGAAGCAGAAATAAACACTCATAGATACGCATCAAATTATAAATAAAAAAATCATCATCAATATCAATTTCTCATCATCGATATATATATTTTTCATATTTTAAAATTTATAAACTTTAGGAAGTTGTTTTAATTTTCAAATTTTTTTCCAAAGTTTAACTATTTTTACATAAATTTTCGGAATTTATATCATTATTTTTTCCTTTTTTTAATATAATTTTTTCAAAAAAAGTTGTAATTTTACATAATTTTTGGAACTTGTTTCTATTTCGATATTTTTCAAAAGGACATTTTTGTTATTAATATGACCAGTTTTAATCTTTTGTATAACATATTTTGAGCTTTTTTTGATAAGCTTCTCCATGAAGCTTGTTGAAATAAGCTAAAAAGGGCTTTGAGGGGTTCATAAGCTATTTTTATAAGCTCTTCCAAACGTCTACAATTTTTATCAAAAGTGCATGTGAAGATAGCTCAAATAAGGCGTAAATCAGCTCTTCTAAACGCACCCTAAATATATATATTTAAGATAGTGTTATAATCAAATATATATTTACTATGATAATTTTATGGGAATTGATAAACACGAAATGTGTATGAAAATAAGAATGCCTAAGTGTATAAGTGTACACGTCGTGTTCAAGTAATATAAAAAAAGTAAGAGTATCGTCCCAGTTAGTTGTATTAACTATTGATTCTACAATTTAGCTTGGGACTACTAGTTGGATGGATACAATGACTCGACAAAAGATAAAACAAGACTCAAAATCCTAGGGCATAGATTTCACCTAAACAATCCTATATGAACCTCCTAACTCAATTAATCAATATTCATTTCATTATGTTGATGGTGATTTCACTAATGCAATTGTGAACATCTCTCGATAACTCACGACCTACCTCTAGGATTTAGGTATTTTGTATCTCTACTTAACCCAAAACCCCCAAGAATCCAATACACTTTAGAAAACTAAATTTCCACACAAAACCCATGAGTATCATGTTGATGGTGATTATGGCTTCCACCTAGATTACAACACATTATTATCTCAAATCTCACAACAGGCCATAATTTATGTAAATATTGGCCAAATACCTACAAACATTAAGAACAAAATGAAATACTTAACATATATATGAAATAAGGAATTAATGAATAGAGGTTAGGAGAATTCATACATCCAAGTCTCGACTACATCTAAGCCCTAAGAAAGTAAACTAAAACATCTCTAGAAAAGGAATTACAACCATCAAAAGAAATAAAATCATAGAGAGAAGAAGAGAATAAACAAAATACTTTCTTCTTACTCTTCTTCTTCTTCAAGTTTCTCATCTTCAAAATACTTGGTTCCTACGATGTTTCCTGCATAAACCCACAGAAATATATGTCTCCCAAAAAGTTTATAGGGTTTGAGGCTTTTAAAATAGAAAATTTGGGCTCAAAATGGGCTAAAATGTACCTAGGCTGACCCAACGTTCAAGTGTTATGTTGCGACGTGAGCTGTAGCAGCCTGGAGAAGCCCTTTTCCACATCTCAACATCACTGTTCCTCTCTATTTTATTCTTTACTTTCTGAGGCCATGACTTTCTCGTCCGGACTTCAAATTAAGCAATCTTGATGTATTGAAAGACAGAAGTGAATCCACTGGATGTAGCTGAGAGAACCTTTTAGATTAATGCATTAAGACTAAATCAGTAAAAGTGTGACAACCGGTAAGCTTTTAAGTATTCTTCTGTTCTTCCTTCTGCTAAAAGTCATAAGTTGATCATTTGAAGTCCAAATTACGTGAATAAGGGATCTTCGAAAAGCTTATAAAGTCTACAACTTCTTCATAGAAAAAGATGAGCCATTTTTGATCATCTTATAGTTGAAAATATAGAAATATCGTAACTGTCGTTGCATGCTGTAGCGAAGTTTGCTGAATTTTGGAATTTTTTGCTCTATTTCAGCTCCATAATACTTCATATTGCCTCAATGCCTTGGATTTGGTCTTAATAGAAAATATGAATGAATATTGTGTTACAAAACTTATTAATATCATAAAAAACTATGAAATACTAACCAAAACATGAGAATAAATATACTCGAATATTTGAGAACCTTGATTTCTTTCTTGTCATTTTATTATTAAATATTCACAGGGAATTGTTGGCATTATTTAATATTGAAAGTAATTTTACTATTAAATGTATGTTTACATTATATTTACGATAATTTTATAATAAAATTATAAAATTATCATATATATATATATATATGCGTGTGTGTGTGTGTGTGTGTGTCCTACCCCTTTAATTTGTCGTATAGTTGATTTTGATTTAATGTGAGTTCTGATAGAATTATAGTCTGTTTCTATCCAAACAACCCTTTTTTTTCCCCTTTTCCTTTGTATTGGCCACGTGGCCTTTGATGTTTTTGGTTTTAATTTTTATATTGAGGCTCTTTTTCAAATAGGTTGGTTGGTTGTTTTGAGATAATTGAATAAAACATAAACCCTTTTTTATTATGGTTTTCTCATGGTATCAGAGTAGAGCAATCTGAAAGAAAATTTTTCTTGGCATCCAAACACACTAGAGATATGGTTTTTATGAAGATCAGAGAGCATTAGTCTATGATCCACAAAGCAGCGTTCCATAATAGATGGATGATAGATCTAATAGAGATAGCGTTGTCACACCAGATGAAGATGTCTTCCATCTGAAGAACGTCGATCATCTGAGAATGATCTTAGTCTCGGTGCCACTGATAGAGAATAACTTCCTCCCTTGGAGCAGAGTAGTGAAGATTGCTTTAGGAGCAAAGGCGAAGTCGGGTTTCATAGATGGAATCATCGATCCTCCTTCACAGAACTCCACTCTGTATGCCTGTTGGCGAAAAGTCGATTATGTGGTTTTGTCTTGACTTTTGAATTTTATTTGCAAAGAAGTTGCAGAATCCCTTATCTATGCAAGATCTGCCAGAGATCTATGGCTTGAAATCGAAGCTAGGTATGGAGAGAGTAATGGGCCTCTAATTTTTTCGGATCCGAGGGAAAGAAATAAGAAGTGCTATCACGAGGTAATCAATTTAATACAACCTATTATCTTTGTTTTGAAGCTTGATTGTGGGATGAATTGAGTGTCGTCCATCTAGTACCACCTTGTTCCTGTGATGTAGGGAGACTATTTCATGATTTTCTTGAGTCACAAAAGGTTGTACAATTTCTTATGGGTTTAAATGAAGAGTACAACCATACAAAGGACCAGATTCTTCTAATGGATCCAATGCCTTAATTGAATAAGGTATATTCTATGCTACTTAAGGTCGAAAAATAGAGGAACACTGGCCTTATGCTCTCGGGCCTATGCGGATGGATACCTTTGTTGGCAAGGACACATGAATGCAATGGAATCCTAATACGGAGAGAGGACGTACATAGAGCAATAATGCAAAGTGATTACTCGGTATCAAACAAGGAAGGCATGAATAAGCATTAGTGCGAGGGAAGATATGAGGAATTTATGCAATGAAGAGAGACAATGCATTGTGAGCATTGTGGAATGATAGGGCACACTATGAGTGCTTGCTTCAAAATACATGGGTACCCAGATTGGTACAAGGAACTTAAGCAAAACAAAAATAGCAACAGAGCAAGAGTAACATGGTGACCAATGAACTGGATTCTCCTTTTGACAATGAAGAATTAGTACATTCCAAGAGTGAAGTTGGCTCATCAAATGCAATATAGAGGAATGTGGAATTATCCTTTCTAATTCAACAAGAAGTAGCCAAATATATGTAGGACAAAAATACAAACTCTCATTCTTCTCAAGAAAATTTTGCTCAGACTCACTTTGCTTGTAATTCTCTAACACAAAAACCTGATGTTAAATTTATTGGTTTTCCGGACAAATTTTGGATACTAAACACAGGGGCTTCCAATCACATATGCAGTGACATGCGTCTCTTGCGTGATATACAAATCATTAAGCCTCTTATACAGGTGTTTTTTCCAAATGGGGAGACTCTGTAGGTTAATTGTATGGGAAAAGCTATTTTGTCTTCTGCTATTACACTGTGTGATGTGCTATATCTTCCTACTTTCAAGTTCAATCTTATATCCATCAACAAATTATGTGCAGCGTCTTCTCTACAGTTTCTTTTCACTACATATTCGTGTTATCTACAGGACCTCGAGTCGAGATTATAGTGAAGGAAGGCTTATGGGGACCTCTACATATTGAATGTTGGTGCACGCTAGATCCTATAATAGCTTGGGACCTGACGAAAATAATAAAGTCGCTCCTCATCATTCTTCTATTAGTTTTGCTTCTTCTACTATTTCTACAAATATGATACATGTTTGTTTGTGGCATAGGCGTTTAGGCCATGCTTCTATTTCTACTTTGCATCATATATCTTTTCTTTCAAACAAGGATTTGCAAAATGTCAAAGATTTCAATATATGTCCATTAGCAAAGCAACATAGATTGCCTTTTTCAACTAGTGAAATTTCTACACAAGATTTTTTTATTTGTTACATTTGGATTTGTGGGGTCCTTATCGCCAAAAGTGTTACATAGGAGCTAGTTTTATGCTTACCATTGTGGATGACTATTCTCGAGCAACATGGACTTATCTTCTTTCTCACAAGTCACAAACACTTAAAATTTTTAAGCATTTTCTTGAATATGATTTCTACAATGGTTTAGAAATATTGAAAAGTTATAATATCAAACAATGGTGGTGAATTTACAAGCAAAGATTTTCGTGCCTACCTTCTTCAGCATGGGATTATACACCACCGCACATGTGCATATACACCAAAACAGAATGGAGTTATAGAAAGAAAACACAAGCACCTCTTGCAATTAGCAAAAGCTCTTATCTTTCAAGTAAACATGCCCACACATTTTTGGGATTATGCTATCTTGATGGCATCTCATCTTGTAAATCTATTGCCAACAATTGTCCTCAGTTGGAAAACACCATATGAGATCCTACATGGAGTGGGACCTACTTATAGTGCTCTTAGAGTGTTTGGTTCCCTATGTTATGCAACCAACATCTTGCCATCAAAACCAGTTCTCACGAGGCTGTTCTTGCATTTTCTTGGTTATCCAGAAGTGAAAAGGGTATACAATTTGGATTTGACATCCGCGGACCATCATAATTCACGTGATGTGTCATTCGGAGAACACATCTTCCCATACCAGGTACATTCCTCTAACCATGTTTCTTCTTTTCTACCTCTTCCTATTCTTGCTACTTTTACCAGCTTATTATGTTCTCCTCCCTGCTTCCCCAATCCTAGCCACTTCCACTTCCTTCAAAGCCCTCTGATTGTTTCTCCTTCCTCACTCTTCTACAATCTTTTCTCTCCTCTTTTTCCCCTTCATACTTCCCCTCCGCCCCTTCGTTCTTCTCATGATCATCACCGTCCTCATTAAGCTCTCTTGGATATAGGAATTTGTCCACTATTTTTATATTACCTCTCTTCTTCGATTTCATGTTTATTATACATCTAATACCAATTTTCCTACTCAACTTTCAACCCTCTGAGAGTTTTCCTTTTATACGGAGACCTCCCTTTCCCCTGGTTGGTCTCAGGCCATGCAAATCTAGCTTTAAGCCCTTAACTCTAATAATACCTGGGATTTCTCCCCTCTCCCTCTTGGGAAACATCCTATCGGCTGCGTTCCTAACGATTGTCTATTAGGCGCCCAGCAAAGCCCGTTTGGTAGAAAAGAATATGATCAATTGAGACCTCTGATTATATTGATAGTTTTCCTCCCGGTGTGATGGTCATAGTTCGGGTCCTCCTTCTTTGTATCTGACTTCCTCTTTGCTCCCATTTTTAAGCTTGATGTCGATAAAGCCTTTCTCTATGACTACTTGGATGAAGAGATTTATATGATCCCCCCCCTAAAGGCCTTTTGGACATCCCTCTCGGACATGCTTGTCATCTTGTGCTCAGCTATATGGCTGAAATAGGCCCTACGGCAATGGAATGCTGAACTTTGAACACAACTTCTCAAATTTGGTTTTCAGTAGTCCTTGTTTGATCCCTGCCTCTTCTTATTCAACTTTGGCTCCTCCTTCATGGCCCTCTTGGTTTATGTTGATGATCTCCTCCTCATTGGGACTGATTAGACTCTTCTGCACAAGGCCTATGCCTTCCTTGATCATACTTTCTTTGTCAGTGACCTTGGACATGCTCATTATTTCTTAGGCGTTGAGCTTGCTCGGAGCTCTCACGACCTCTATCTCACTCAACACAAGTACACTGTTGATATTATTTCTAATGTTGGACTTTCTAGTGCCTCTTCTACTTCAACCCCTCTTCCTAAGGGGCTCGTTTATGTGTTGATGATGGTGCCCTCCTTTTGGATCTTGCCTGGTATTGTCGCCTCGTTAGTCGTATTCTCTACTTAAATTTTACTCGTTCGGATATTACCTTTGCGGTTCATCAGCTTAGTCAATTTGTTAGCACCACTCTCTAGCCTCATTGGGATGCGGCCATTCATCTCCTTCGTTATCTTAAAGGTTCATCATTTTTGGGTATTGATTAGTACTCAAAAAGTGCTATTTTGGACCCTGTTTATTACAGGGTTTGGCGCTTTATGTACTGTCAGCATCAGTCTTGATTTACATTAAGGTCCACATTGACCTGCGATGCGTTGTGGCAAATTGCGTTTTAAATATTTATGCAGAAATTGTTAGTCGATCAAGCACGAAGAATTCGAGTCCAAACTGACGTGCGATTAGGGCGAAGGAAAGAAGAGTAGAAAATGCAACAAAATGGAGCAGAAAAATTATAGTTTGAAATTATACACACCCTTTATTCACCTCAGCCATTATTCATCCGACCCACTTGTTCACTGCTTTTGGCGCCTCGGATTTTTATTTACAATTTTTGTTTCTTCGATGTCTCCCTTATGCTTTTTGGTTTGGTTATTTGTAATTTCACCATAAGGCACTATATAAGCTCGGTCAGCTCATGCGTCGACTTTCAATGTCCAATTTGTGAGAAGCTTTAGCTCTCGCATTTTCATTATAACTTCGCTCCCTGTTCTTTGCACTTCACAGGCGGTAAACACCCTCAGGATGCCTTTCGGAGGATGGTAACTAAAACCCCCTCATCCTTGAAGAGGAGAATTTATTAGACTTTAGTTTAGGGTAAGCGTGGTCCTTTATTTTAACGTAGGCATTTATTTTCATTTATATTCACATCCTTCACTCCCAGGTTTAAATCTCCTAGATACATCTTGATTGACCAGTATTTGGAAATCTTTTAGGGTTCATTGGATGCTTATTGTTAGATTCAGTGATATTCATTAGTTGCCTTCTATTTGTTACTGTAAGATGGGTCCAGGAAGTAGGTTTTCACTGTCTGGGACCATGAATGTTAGTTAAATGCCATCTTTCAAAAGGAAAAATTATTAAGGTTCGGTTTTATAGCTAAACAAAGATCCGGTTCGGGAAATGACTATAGGTCATCCTCCCGAATGTGAGAAAGGGCAGAGGACCTCTCCCGGTTAACTAAGACCTTAAATCCGATTGTGATAGCGAGGAGTTCTTTTTATATTTTATTTCACTTATTTTTCGAGTTTCTGAGCCATGACTCCTCTTATTTTGCAAAACCCCCGAAATCCAAATTGAATTCACTATTTTGGCCTTCAACATCAAATCATTTGTGCAGAGAAAGCTCATCCCTGTGTTCGACCCTAGAGCCACTATACTGCAGTAGCTTTGCTACGGCAGTAGGATTTAGGATATAAATTTTGTTGATTCCGGAACACCTACTATGGCACGAATCAGGTATTTTTTCCCTGCTCACACTTCCCTTTCTCTTGAGGCTTTCGCTAATGCTGATTGGGCTTCGTGCCCAGACTCTAGGTGTTCGGTCACTAATTAGTACCCAAATAATGCTATTTTGAGCCCTGTTTATAGCAGGTTTTAAGCACTTTTTGTGTACTAATCAACTTAAATAACCCAATTGATACATTGAGGTCCCGGCTTTACTGCTAATCACATTTTTTGTAGCTATTTTGTAGTTTGCAAGCCCAGATACCTCATTATCTTCAATCCAGATTCAAACACGATGAACTGAGCAGATTCGAAGATGCATGATCGAACGGAGAAATTTGGAGCAAAATGCTAAAGAGAAGGAAAGGCAGTGAAAATTTTGCGGGGTTGCAAAAATTCGCAACACAAAATTTCGCGAGGTTGCAAAATTCATAACCTTGCTCCCTGCCTCTAACATTGTGCTTGACCCGCTTTTGTTGCTTTGTACAAATCTACCACTGAGCATTTATGTTTCGTTAAATACCATTGTTCGAGAAAGGAAAAATTATAGGGTTTAGGTTTTAAAGCTAAATGAAGATCCAGTTCGGGAAATGACTATAGGTCAGTGCAGCCAGCGGAAAAGACCAGGGACATGTTGGTTTGCCTTAGACCCTAACCTAGTGGCCTAGAGACAGGAGTTCTCTTTTAACTTTTATTTCAATTTATTTCCGGTTTTCACCGCCAAAACCCCCACTGTTTTTACAAAATCCTGAAATCAAAAGAGGAAACACGATTCTCAATCCATTGCAACTCTTCTCTCATGAAGAAACCCATCCCTATGTTCGACCCTAGACCACTATACACTATACTACAGTAGCTCTGCTACGCGTAGGAACTAGATCTGTTTTGTTGATTAAGTCACACGCTGCTTGCAATGAATCAAATGGCGCCGTTGCTAGGGATGGTGCCCTAGTGAGAAAGAAGCTATGAACTGTGATCCACATCTAAGTATTGGTGAATTCTCATTTATTTTTATTTTACCATTTTCCCAGCTTCTGATTCACTACAAATTTGGAATTTTGTGCTGATATCTGATTTTTCCTTGTTTTTTTTTTTTTTTAAATAACATCAACCTTTCTAGTAGCCTTGTTTTTGTTGGTTTCTTGCTTGTTATGTGTGTTCATAGCAACTTATGCGTGGGACGAAACACTCACGGAGTAGGTGGAAAGGCTTAGTGCTCCGAGTTGAACAAGGGTGTGAAATCGGTCTGTGCGACAGCGGATAGACCCCCACGAAGAGCGGAGGCGATAGGGGGTTCCTGAGGAGGCCCAGTATCTCTGGTCGATGAGGAATCAATACACCCACCCAAGGGTGAGTGCACCTCATGCATTATACCTTCTACGAGGATGTGGCAGTGAGGCCTTATTTGGTGCCCCTGCTCCCACCTTTGCATGGTATGGAAAATGAAAATCCATACACACATAAGGGTTTGAGGAAGTTTGCCTGACTTTCAAGAGGTGCAACCGATATGGACTTGCTCAAGCTGAAAGCTTTCCCTTTGACCCTCAAAGACAAAGCCAAAATTTGGCTTAATTCACTAAGGCCAAGGACCATTAGGAACTGGGTAGAGCTGCAGGCAGAATTTTTGAAGAAGTTCTTCAGTGCCCATAAGACCAACAATTTGAAGAGGCAAATCTACACCTTTGTAGCTCGTAGCGACGAAATTTATCAGTCTTCAGGAAAGGTATGGAGACCATCGGTGGCCCGCCCTCACCGCGGCTTTGATACCTGGATCTTTGGTGGATCACTTCCTCTGATGGAATGTCCTATATGAAGCGACTCTTGGAGACCATGTGTGGAGGGACTTCATATAAAGTCTGATGACAGTGGATTTCCTTAACTATGTTGCTGAGACCTCCCAAGCAGGATGAGCCAAACCCGAATTAGGTAGAGAATGAAGCACCTTCTTGAGCTAAAGGGAGGTATATACTCATTGTATCGGAGGATGTGGAAATGAAAGCGAGCTATCTTCTTTGACTAGAAGATTGGAAGAGCTAAATCACGAAATCGGCATGAGGTCTGAGTAATGCTTGAAACACTGTACCTCTCCCGATCCTGTTTTTATTACGATCCGCTAGTCTGGAGATCAGTTCAATGATCACGAAGGATTGGTGGTGTCATATTGAATTACTTTAAGATAACTACCTTGTTGCTGATTTGAAGTTAGGTAAAATGATTTTGCACTTAAGATATGAAGACATTTTTCTTATTTATGATCTACTCATAGTTTATGAGGTTTGAAGTCTTTGTCTTCTTAAAATGATTTTAAAAGCGAAATAGAAGATATTGATACAATTACTTAAGGATTATGATGACATTATTCGAGTACTAATAAAACAATGAGAATCTTGTAGTTTATGCCTTAAATAGAAGCAAAATGATTCATTGGAAATCATTTAAGGTTGCCATGAAACAATTGTTGTATTGCTTTACGCCAAACTATGCAAAATGCGGAAATTAAACGGGATCTCTGTCGAGATACTATAGAAAACAGTACACCATGCATTCTCGATCACTTAATATAAAGAGAAGCCAAACGATCCATAGAAAAATTAACTTTCATAGGTAGAAAATGAGCAGACTTTGTCAATCGATCAACAATCACCCAAATTGCATTATTACCCCCTAAGGTCCTTGGTAACCCAGTCACAAAATCCATAGTAATGTGTTCCCATTTCCACTCGGAATAGAAATTAGTTTGCAAAAACCTGCGGTCTTTGATGCTCATTTCAACATTTGACACACGAACACTGAGCCGCGAGTGCTTGATATCTCGCTTCATTCACATTTGATAATTACATCTCAAATCTTTGTACATCTTTGTCCCTCACGGGTGGATGTAACTAGAACAATGAGCTTCCTCAGGCTGACTCTCTCCTTAAGTCTCCATCATTTGGGACACAAAGTCTGATCCCCAAACCTGAAAACCCATCGTCTGATAAAAACAAAGTCGGGCTTACTACCCTTTTTAACATCTTCCATAAGTTGCACTAAATTGAATCATTCTTTTTGTAGGCCTTAATTCTCGACTAAAGTGCATTTGCACTCTAAGTTAGCCACAAGAGCTCCCGAGTCTAAAACTCTGATATGAACTTGTAAACTCCTCAAATCTCCCAATAATTGCCTCTGACAACCTTTAATAGCTGCTAAGGAACCAACGGATTTCCTGCTTAAGGCGTTAGCCACAACATTCGCTTTCCTTGGGTGATATTGAATAATGTAGTCATAGTCTTTAAGTAGTTCACTCCACCTCCTCTGTCTCATGTTCAACTCTTTTGGAAAATAAATACTTGAGCTCATATGATGCATGAATATCTCCTGAGTTTCACGAAAAAAGAAAAGAAAATGTCAGGATCTTAAGTCTGAAAATCATTTGCAACTTGAATCATAACAAGGTAGTTTTCTCTATCTTAAAATTTCAAATGTCTATAAGTATATATCATTTTTTCCATGTTGCATAAAACCTGTATAGAAATCTAATGAAGAGCATCATTATGCAAAAACAAATCTTCTGAGCCGATGAAATAATCAAAATAAGATTCTTTACCAATTTGCTCTTCAACTTTCTGTGAAGCTATCATCATAGTTATAAGACCAATCAAACTTAAGCTTCTTTCTATATCGACTGAAAATATAAGATAATCTTAGAGATCTCTTAATTTATTTGCTTAACATGATAAATCGAAACTTCAAACTTTAATAACAATAGATCCTTTTTCAAAATTTCAAATTGTTTCATCACTCATCCCACATTGACTTAAAAAGACTAACAACATTTCTAAGCAAATAACTACCTTATAAGGCTTAGCTTATGCATAACAATTTATCCACATGATTCCACTTGACTAAACTCAGATAGCTAAGAATATGGAAAGAGCTGTGCATATAGTGCGAAGTTCTAATTTATCCAGATGTGAGATGTGACAAAATACCGGGTACAGAGACCTGGCGATCCTCGTTGTGTCCATGGCAACCAAACTGGCAGGCGGACCTACATCGTGATCGGGGATCGGCTACGATACCATTTGTAGCGACGGCTGACCATGTATATATTGTAAAGCCGGACCTGGGGCCCTGCGTAGGCTTTGCAGCGTCTGAGGTTGGGGGCGGAATGCTTATATAGTGCGAGGAAGTTTCTCACATCCGTGTGGGATGTGAAGATGTCGGAAGAGTATGCATCATTGACACATTTTGGAGGAGCAGAGTTGATTAGCGGGGGATGCGGGATATACTAAGCGAAGGTTGAGCGAGGTGTGGGGAAGAGTGAGTAGGAAGTTGACATGGAAATGCAATGCGGGGGACCTTTGGAGAAGAAAACATGAAATTTTCCATTTGGTAATCGAAGAGAAATCATTGAGCCACACAGAAAATGGAGCTCGAGCCGCACTACGTGTGGAGGTGAGTATCTTTGTTTGGAAGAGCGGAGGCGGTATCAATGGTCGTTTCATCCTTGCTTTCGGCGTACACGGGAGGGTAGCATTGCACGATCCTTAGAGAACAATCAAGCCACAGGGTGGAAAATTCTGGAGTTGAAGGGCATTAACTCGGCGGTATGCACAGCATCTACTTAGAGGGAAGGCAAAGTTAGTGAGCGACCACAGAGGAAATTTGAACCAGCGTATCTGAGAAGTGGTTAGACGAAGTCTTAAAAGGCGTAGCTGCCAGTATGAAAAGTATATATGTCGGATAGCACCTAGGTGAGTCCCGACCAGGTAGTTCCCCAGAAATTGGGGGTAACCACGATTGCATAATGAAAGAGGAGATGAGATACCGCTCGCGCACCACGGGTTGGAGGTATGCATTGATTATCGAAGGCTAAATGAGTAACACGGAGGATCACTTCCCTCTTCCATTCATGGATCAAGCGCAGGAAGGATTTAAGCTACCGCTATTGTTCCTAGATGGCTGTCCGGGATATTTCCAAATTGAGATTCTTTGTAGAGGACCGGGAAAGAACCAGCCTTCACGTACCCGTTTGACACGTAGCCATACGGAGGATGCTGGCCTTTATCTTGCCCTTGCCACATTTCATTGATGTATGCTCAACATTTAGCGATTTGGTAGAACGCATTATGGAGGTTTACATGGACGATATTACAGTCTATGGAGGGAGTTTTGAGGAGTGCCTAATCAACTTTGGCTTGTCCTCCTGAAGTGCATAGAAAAACCTAGTCTTCAGGCCCAGAATGCCATTTATGGTCGGCCAGGCATTGTATTAGAGGCGTATTATTTGAGAGAAGAATTGAAGTTGATAAAGAAAAAATTGATTTGATTTCAAGCGCGCACCCCACCACCTCACACACAAAAAAAATGTCGAATTGTGAGACGATTCTTGGGGCATCAAGATACACATGAGTTAAATACAGGACTTCTCAAAAATTGCCAAGCCACTTTATAAACTACAAGAAAGATGCTAAGTTTGATTGAGATTGAGAATGTATCGACAAAGGTTTGAAGAGCTCGAAGCATTGCTCCCTTGCTGATAGTGAGGCTTTTGGTAGCGATTGCCTTTTGAGGTTATGTGCCATCGCAGTAGGCCTCCATTTGTGGGAGCTTGAGTCCTCGGACAAAGAGTAGAGGGGCTTAGTATGTAGTTTACTATGCTAGCAAAACATTGAATGAAGCTCGAGGAGGAATTACACTACCATTGAGAAGAATTCTTTGCATTAGTCATGCCACTAAACTGAGTTTCTTGCGTATTTGATGAGAGCGAGATATAGTTATCTTCATAGATCATTCGACTTTGAAATATCACACTCACTAAGCAAAATGCGAGGCTAGGCTTATCAAGTGGGTCCTCTTCTTCTGAGAGTTCATTTTGTAGATTCGGGATAAGAAGGGGGTAGAAAATGTTGTTCTTGTCCTTTCTCGAGACTAACCATAGCCTTGACACCTGACCTCAGTCATGATGATGAATTCCCGGAGGAGTCTCTACTCACTTTGTGGACGGTCTGCTCCTTGTTTTGCCCACATTTGCATAACTTTTTGGTAACGGGGGTTGCCCGACAAAATGGAAACTGGGACAATAGGGTTCTTCCATCTGAAGTCATCTCTGTGGAAGAACCACATTTGTTCAAATATTGTCTTGATGAAATAATGTCGAAAAAATGTGTGTGGGAAGGAGAACAAGAAGGATGCTCGGCCCGCTGCCATGACGGTGCCCGTGGAGGTCATTTAAGCTACAGAAAACAACGATGAAGGTGCTTGACAGGATTTTTATTAGTGAGTCTTTGTTTAAGGATGCCTATGCCATGTGCAAGCGTCATGAATCTTGGATTAGGAAAAATCTCGTCGTCATGATGTGTTGAACCTGTCGGTGGTTGGTTATTTGACATTTAGGGCATCGACTTCATGGGACCATTCCCTACTTCCTTCGGATATACTTACATCCTCGTGGGAGTTGACTATGTCGAAATTAGGTCGAGGAAGCGATCTGGATGTAGGCGGACCACCAAGGCCGATCAGTGCGAAATTCTTAGGGAAGACATTTTCTCGGATTCGAATCCCCCGAAGCCATAATCAATGATGGAGGTTCACATTTATGCAACAAACCTTTTAGGGAATCTCCTATCCAGAGTATGACATAAACAGGGTGTGCAGAAGTATCATCCTCAAGACGTTGGCCCAGTAGAGCTAATGACGGGGAAATCAAGGGCTGTGTTGATGATGGTGAACTTCGAATAGGAAGGATTGGTCTCGATACGGATTCCTTGTGGGCATATAGAACAACATACAAGACCATTCTTGGAATGTCCCCCTATCGCCTAGTTTATGGCAAGGCATGTCACCTGCTTGTGGAAATTGAATATAAGGCATGGTGGGCAATAAAAAAATTGAATCTGGACATGGGAAGAGCTGGCCTTAAAAGACTTCTTGATCTCAATGAGTTAGAAGAGCTTAGGAATGACGCCTACTTCAATTCGAAAATTACGAAGGACAAATTAAAGAAGTGGCATGATCAGCTCATAACCCGGAAGAACTTCAATCAGGGGGACTAAGTCCTACTCTATGACTCAAACTCCGCACTTTTGGGCCAGAGCTAGTCGAGATGAATTGGACCATTCATCATTCATCAAAGCGCTACCCCAATGGTTGTTAGACACACTCCTTAAATGATAATAAGTGTTCAGGTCGATGGACGGAGAGTGAAGCCACATGTTGCGGCTTCTTTGCGAACAAGGAGGAGATTCTCCTCCTGGACCCCCCATGAAACCCTCAGGCTACACATTTGGGAGTGGCTTCTGCAGTATCTCAGAAGTCACTAATTTAATTGCTTAGTTTTGTTTAAGTTTCAGTTTTGTTAATGATCTTGTTGTGATCAGTTGTTTGGCTTGTTTTTCTTTCTTTTGCCCATTGTGTAGCATCGACCACTCCGCCGTAGCGCCTTGCTTTGTCGGGTGAGGATGATTCTTCATAAACCCTGGCGGAGATACCACTTCCTCCTTCTTTCCAATCTACACCCCATTGCGGACAATGGCACACTTGGTTGGGGGGAGTCGAGAGTTAGTGTTGGAAGTGATGTTCCTCTTGCTAATTTAGTTACTTGTTTGTACCACACCTTTCAATAAAAAGCCCATTTTGTATGTTAATGGCTTCTTTGTATATATCAATGAAAAGATGAAAATTTTGTGAAATACCTTTGTTATATATTTCATCTGACTCCATGTTTCTACACTTTGCAACCAATTTTGCCACCATTTTTGTATGGTTGCCTCTCGTGAGTTGAAAAGGCGAAATCACGCAAATACCATCAATCTTTAGACTAGTTCCATGCATGATTGAGTTGTTAGTCGGTTGAAGACCACGGTATTCAACCCTTGTCTTCCAGCTGGCTAACCACACACGAGTGCACGTCGGTTTTAAGTCGATAGGCTAAGAAGGTATCTTCCCCCCCTTCCCACTTTACCAGCCGTATAGCTTTGTTGTGACCTTTAATGAGTTAGGACCCATGAAAGAAGGCAGTGAGTCTTCCCGAAAGAAAAAAAAGAAAAAAGGGAATAGAAAATCCATGGTGCTTTGCCTTGAAACCCAGAGGCACGTCAGGGTCTATGTGAAAGCCTTTAAAGCACAGTGCCACTAAACCAGCGGTTGGGAGCCCTGAAACTTAGTGCTCGCTACATGGGTGGATGGGTGGAGTTTAGAGAGTTGTAGGTGCTGGATTCTCAAAATCATTCGGAGTCCGGTGTGAAACCTGAAGAGTTAGTGGTCGAAAGATCCTTTTGACTTGATGCCCTAAACCTTAGTTGGTTGGGAGTCATCGGTGGATCCACATTACGGACTTTGGTGAGGTGAGTTCTGGCATTGCATCCCTCTGATACAAAGAGGTGTGAAATAAAGTGGAGCGGATCTATTTAGGATTGTCAATAGTCTAAGGCATTGGCGGTGGCTTGGTTGGGAGTAGTTTGCGGCTTATTGGTAAAACTATGCTAAACACTTAGATTTTGGTGGAAGTTTGGTTGATTTCCTTGGAATGGACAACGCTCACGAAACTTGTTCCTTAATATGGCATTTATTCTACAAATTTGGTTTTTATGCGAGTCCGATTTTTCATACGGAGGGTGGGGCATTACTTATACACCTTTTGAGCCGGACAATCACTTTGCATACCTTAGCACATGGTGCTTTTCTTTTATCATTGCTAAAGGGATTTAGTAATGCGTCGGTTGGGGAGGAAGTGATTGGTACCCGAATAGTATTTTATTTTGTTTATAGTAGGTTTGAGCACTTTTTGTGTATTAATCAACCCAAATAACTTGATTATTTACATTGAGGTCGAATTTGATGCTAATCACATTTTGTAGGCTATTTTGTAGTTTTAATTAAATACCTCCCTAGTATCTTCAATCAGGATTCAAACCTGATGAACGATAGGGTCGAGATCGTGATCGAACGGAGAAATTTGGAGCAAAAATGCTGAAGAGAAGGAAGACACAGTGAAAATTTTGCAGGGTTGCGAAAATTCGCAACTTGCAAATTTCGCAGGTTGCGAAGGTTGCGAAGGTTCTGCGAATTTCGCGGTTCTGAAAATTCCGCCTTACTTCTCCCTGCCTCTGTTGTTGGCCTTTTGACACTTTTTATGGCTTTGTACAAATCTACCCTTGATGTAATTTTGGTTTCCTTTATACATTTTGTAATTTCCTTGGTATTAATTTTTATATAAGCTCAGTCGAGCTGTAACATCAATCGATCTTCGGAGTCCATCAATCCTTTCGATAAAATTCAATTTGGAAAAAGGGTAAAATCGTAATTTCGGGTAAAAAAATTCCGAATTCTGCAGATCTCGGATGTGGCTTGATTTCCGCAGTTGGAATAAATCTCGAAATCTAGCTACCACGTTGAATTTCATGGAATTGAGCACGGTCGGAATTTACACGTTTCGAGACGCCGGTATCGGGTGCCGGAAAACAAAATCTGATGTGACAAAAGTCACATATAACGTAATACTCATATGCATAAGGTGCGTGGGTGAGAGCTGATGGAAATGGGCCCGGTCGAGATGAGTGCGAATCGCCGAAAATCCGAAGCTTGGGGAGAAAATGGTCATTTTGGAAAATGATTAAATGATAATATCTTGAAATAGGGAATAGTGTTATGCTCTTGAGCTCTCAAAAGGAGAAAATGTGAGAGGAGGAGAATTAGATGCAACATGCTGCAATCGCGATTTTCTTTTAGAAGACTCTCTCTAAATTTAAGCTTAAATCAGTAATTAGAATTCTTCGGTGAAGGAAAATTTGCTCTGCGCGAGAGACTCTGTGTGGACTCCGGTTTTAGGGAGTTTCGTCAAACTCCGAAAGGTAAGGGTTTCATCCTACTTGGGTTTTACACTTTATTTAAGTGTTTTATAATGTTTCGGTTGGTTTGAGGCCTTGAACGGCTGTTTGATCGGTCCCAAAACTTGGGACCGAAATGTGGAATTTTTTTAGAAATCATTTGGACAGTCCGTGACACTGCACGGACTATTTTGGGTGTTTGAGTTGGAAATTGTTGAATCAGATTGTGATATGATGTGTATAAGGCCGGAAATGGCCAGTGAAATTCGAGGTGCGAGTGAAGCGATGATTGAGTGAATTCTTAGGAGCAGTGGCAGGGTTTCAGCATTCATATAAATAAAAATGTTCTAAAATAATTTTGTGAAATAATTTGTTGGTTGAGTAATTCAAGTTGGATTGCTCGTGTTTGATCATCATGATGAGCAGCTAATTTTGGTGTAATGAATTGTGAAATTACATGACATGTTTGTGATTTAAATTATGTGAATATATGCATTATTATATATTTACATGTGTTATATAATTGTATTGGAATTGGCATCATGCATTCCATATGCACTAGGGCACCCTAGAACAATAGGAGTGAGTGCATGAGGTGATTCTTGAGAGTTTCGGAGGGTTGACTGATAATAATAATTATCGGAGGGTATCCATATGAAATATCAGTCGTCGAATTCGGCCCGATTGATATACATCGGAGGATTGTCCACTAAATAGAATATCGGAGTCGATCCACTACTTATATCGGAGGGTTGTCCATAAATAAAAACAAACATCTTTGTTGAAAATAAGGTTTCTCATACGTGGCTTAGGCAAGTGTGAGGGAGTCGGTGAGGACTCGGGATATGAGATGATCGTATGAGCGTTAAAGTCGGATCAGCGTTTACTTAAATGTATGTTTTCATTGGAGCATTGCATATGCACTTAGGTGGAGTAGCTGATTAGGGTGATTCTACTCAGACATTAGCTCACCACAATCGAGAGGATATTATTTTCAGGTACGGGACGCATGAGAATGACTCATCATAGAGGCCGCTTTAGAAGAAAGCTAGGGTTGTGGCTTTGGTTTATTATGTATACATGTATTAGAATTCTAGAATTTTGATATATGTTTGTATAAGTGAATTATCGCTCTTGAACCATGAGATATGTATTTGGTTGCAGGATATATTGGTTTGAGTGATGTAGGGGCCCAAGTGGCCATTATTAACTCTCATTTGGACCTTATGTGGTGCCGTTGGATGTGTTAGGACGGGTTATGTGGATGTGTTGGGACAAGTTATGTACTAAGAATTGGCTCATTACAAAGGAGACTACGCGATTTACGTGAGGAGATGTCAGGTGCGGCGTTTCTAAATCATTATGGGTTGTTGGGTGATGATGGATCCCGGTGCTGGGGCGTCGCGAGCAGTATCAAAGCGCAGGTACCACGGGTGGGCTTGGGGACAGAAGCGACCGCGGTCTTCAAGTGTGGAAGATTAGGTATCGGTCTTACCTGGGCTTGAGGGTGGGCTTGGGTGAATGCATAGTCTTTAAGAGATAAGGACATCACCATGGTGGCTGAAATCATAGGATGGTATATTCATTACTACAAATCTGTGGGATAAGATTGGATGTTGCATGCTGTGGTGTTGATGTGTGATGGTGTGTATAACATGAGTTGTATGTTTTGTGAATTGTGTGATCATGTGATTAGTGGTGAATTGTTTGGTAGTGAATAATGTTTATAACAGGAGTTTTATGTCTTATTGTGAATTGTGTGCTTAGAGTGGATAGCACCAAGAAAAAAAAGGTGTAATTTGGGCAGTTTAGGAGTTTTTGTGTGAAACTAGAGGAAAATTAAAGAAAATAAATTCTTAATAAAATTATTTGGATCATTGGATATGGAAAAAAATATATATAGATATATGTTTTGGATGTTCTCGATGGTGGAAAGAAATGAGAAAAAAAAAAAGGTGTGACTTGAGAAAAAAATCGTTACACCACCTTTCAAGAATGAGCTCGTGATTTAGGCATAAGTAAGGGCAGAAGCAGGCATTTGGGCGCTGAGGCTTTGGAAAAATCTTGAGCCATGTTTGTCTTACTTGGTGCACCTGGCACATTTTTAGTTTCGTCTTGTTTACGGAGTCCTTTGTTTGGTTTCTTGTTCTACTAAATTTTGAAAAAATGAATGAGAATACAAATTTTTGAAAAATAAAATGGGACATTTATGAAAATAAATTTTGAAGGCAGAATTTTGTGGATGTGATTCAACATGTGAAATGATTATTCTAA
This sequence comes from Tetrastigma voinierianum, assembly GCA_016808115.1. Taxonomy (NCBI): domain Eukaryota; kingdom Viridiplantae; phylum Streptophyta; class Magnoliopsida; order Vitales; family Vitaceae; genus Tetrastigma; species Tetrastigma voinierianum. The sequence goes on from JAEQBH010008146.1 coordinate 48,115, forward strand.
CATAACATAATCTGGGGACATAGAATATATTGAGTGGTCATTAATCTAGGCTGATTTTATGTGGGGTGTGTGTTCAACACCATTAAACATTGGCCAGATGGCTGGTCGAGTCTGAGGGCAGTAGAGGTGTCCATGAGGTGTGGTGGGCTGCAGGTGTTGACTATCTGATGTTGATCCCAGTGGAGGCCTTTTAGAGAGGTACAGTGGTATTGGCAACAACTATAGAACAAGCTGGTATAGAAGGTAGTCAGGGAGGTCCTAGTAACCTCGGAGGTTTGGGCGATAATGCCCAGAGCATTCATAGGGAGATCAGATAATTAGCGAGACCATTGGTTTATCGCGAATCGAGAAGGTGGTTAGAGCCATGGGGTGCCTGACGACCGGGGATCGGGGTTAGCTGCGTTCGGCTAGAGGGTGAGGTCGTATGGTGGAGATGGGCAAGGTTATAGAGACTTAGAGGATATGACATGGGAGTTTGAGTTCATGGAGTAAGTACTCGAATCTTCACTTGAGGCATGCGAAGGCTTAGGAGTTCCTAGAGATGAAGCAGGGGGCGATAACTATGATGGATTATGTGGCTAGGTTCACAAAGCTAGCCCGATTTGCTGATGATTATGTGGCCACGGACATGGCCAAGGTTAGGAGATTTGAGAATGGGGGCAGAGGATTTGTCCGTAGGGCCGAGGATGTGGGACTTGTCTAGATATCGGACTCCGCAGTTTGGGACGCCTTGACGTAGAGAGATCCAAGGATGCTGGGCACTTTCGGGAGCGAAGTGTTAGTAGCAAGAGGGAAAGGAGAGTCAGTCTTCTTCCGGTTCGAAGAGGGGAGAGCTAGTTCCCGCGAGGGTTCGGAGTCGCGACCGTCAGGGCGAAGACGGATGGGAAGTAGGCGATAAAGCGGGGGTAGATGGTGTCTTTATCAATTTAATGACTGGACACATGAGGAAAGAGATTACCCCGAGAGAACGAGATCGAGTTTCGAAGGCAGCGCGATCCAGTCGATATGAGGCAGGGAAAAGAATCTGATGCAATCTCAGGCACGATGCGAACCGAGGAAACGATCTCGATTTCAAGATTTCTGAGGCACCTCACATTTCATATCTCTGACGACGATATGGGTAAGCGAGAAGGCAAGGCCTGAGGCGAGACATGAGGGGTCAGGCGTGTCACGCCATCCACCGCCAGTTTGGTCGTGAATCTATCTAAGCTATCTGAGGTATGTTTGTTATCTACTTTATGGCGAAGTGTTATGATTAGTGCTTGGCATTTCATTCATTCTTTGCATCGGTTATTGATGGGAAGTTGGGCTTAGAGGTTGAGACCTTAGGGCCTTTATGTGAAGTTCTCCCCAGGATAAAGTGAGAATAGGGATGATATGTCGAGGTTATGAGTTGGAGATCTCGGGGACTCTACTCACAGTGGACTTGAGGATGCGTGGACATGTCGAGGTTCGACGTCATCCTAAGGGATGGATTGGTTGATAGCTTACGAGGTGGTACATCGATTGTGGCGTGAGAGAGTTGGAAACTACACGCCAAAACCGGTACTCGTGGTATTTGAGAGAGGCGGCATGATATTTTCCCGGGCGGTATGCGAGTCGGGTGTCGAGGACGATTGGCAGGTTGTGGTGATACACCCAAGAACGAGGAAAAGGCTGAACAGATCTACCTTGAGTAGTTTGCGAGTATGTGGATGTTTTTCCGGATGAGCTACCGGGATTACCTTCGCATAGGGTTGTAGACTTCGGTATCGAGTTACACCCTGGTACTTTACCCATCTCTATGACTCCGCATAGGATGACACCAGTTGAGTTGGAGAACTCGGGAGTCGATTACTAGAGTTATTGGAGCGAGGGGTTCAAGTAGGCAGAAACACTTCACCATGGGGCGCTCACGGAGTTAATTGCAGAAGATAGTGCTGACGCGTTGGATGGGACGAGTTAAACTGAGGATTCACGATCGAGAATAGGTACCCATTCTGCAGAGGATTGGCCGATTTGTTTAGTCGGTTGGGGATGTGATCACTCCCGAATGGACCCGCCTTTGGTTACCATGTCAATTTGAGGGTTAGGAGGCGGATATCACTGATGGCGTTTGGGATGCGTTATGGACACTTTGAGTTCGGTGATGCGCGCTGGATTGGCCAGATGCGCGGTGGCATTCCTTGGATCTCATACATGGGTGTTCCCGACCACATGCGGAATGAGTTTGTGTTAGTAGTCTTCGTGGATGACACCATTTGATACACTCCGTCAGTGGGGCGTAGGTATCATATGAGGATTGTATTACAGTTGTTAGCGAGACCATGTTGTCGCTAAAGTTGATGGGAGTCACGAGTTTTAGCTTCTTGAGATGAGATTTGGGACACGTGGTGTCGCGTCACATGCGTGTCGATGGACCCGAGAGAAAAGGGTTGGCCCAGTGATGAGTTGGGAGGCGGTCGAGTCTTCGAATCACGCGGTTGCCAGGATTAGCTAGGTACTATAGGAGATTCATTGAGGATTTCTCCGGATCGCGTGCAATAAAGTTGGCCTAGAGGAGGTCGAGTTTGATTAGATGGTAAAATCTGAGGCATTCGAGTGAAGAGGGGCTCTTGACTCTGTCTTGATAGTCCGGACGAGGGACAGTGCTGGGTATTGTGATGCCTCGAGGTCGGGACTAGGATGTGTTTGATGCGATCGGGAGGGTAGTAGCTTATGGTTCCCGGAGTCGGTTGAGAAGAATCATAAGAAGCGAAATTACACGACATGGAGTTATGCGTAGTGATCGCCATGTACCAAAAATTTGGCATCTTTATTATCGAAAGATTTTGAGGTGCCTCATATATAAAGTCTGAAGTATATTTTCTGCGTGGGACCTCAACATGAGGCAACGTAGATGGATGGAGTTCTGGGGATTACGACTTTACTTTGCATTACCATCACAGGCTAAGGCCAAATGTGAGTGGCCCGATGCGCTCGATTCGAAAGTCACGGCGTTTGCTGTATAGCTTCGAGAGTGGCAAATGCTTTCGAGAGCTGGCGGGATTGACTGATGCGGTGAAGCGGAACTAGGGCATGTTGGAGAGTTTGAGTAGCTACAAGTCTCTGGTGAGTAGAGTAATGATTGATCTCGGTGAGATGCGGAGATAGTGTCTGTCGGGGAATGGTCTGATTGGTATGATGAAAGTGGACCATCTACGGATGATCTTGATATAGAAGAGACGATAGTGGTCCCAATCCGGTAGGTGCGAGAGAGGAGATTCTCGGGAGTTTTCACTTTGCTCTCGTTTCAGTGCATCGGATAAGCCGCGAAAGATGCCGCCGGATCTTATTAGCGTTACTGTGGTAGGATGAAGAACTGCGTAAGGGAACACGTGCGACGTGTCTCGTATCGATGGTAGTGGCATGAAGCCGAGCGCCAAACCGTGGTATTGAGTGGGTGGGCGTGTCACGATGCAGTTTAATGACCAACGCCATGGGCGGCGAAGCGCCGGCCGCGACATGTCAGTGACGAAACTGCGATGACACATTTCCTAGTCAGGATGACCTTCTCATTGGAGAGATTACTGGTTGTGTCGAAGATAGTCGAACACGTGGAGTACCCATTATCCGTAGTGTCGAATAGGGACACGAGTTGTTTGGAAGAGTTTCCAAGTGTGGGCCTCTGATGCTTGATGAGTACAACAGCCTCAGACAGGATGGTGATGCGGGGGACTATCTGGGTGTTAGAGGACATGGTGAAGCATAAATCTTTGGATCATGGGTGGTTGAAGTACTTGCATGAGTGGGGTCGCCTGCTGTGGTGCAGAGGCGAATTATACGGATGCGCACCATAACAGGGCATTATGTGGGTATGCGGTTAGTTTATGTTGGGCAGAGGTGTGGGAGAGAGCTCATCACTTATTTTTGATACGATTAGAGACACCTCTGAGAAGGTGAGCAATCCCGCGGGCGTCTTATCAGGCTGACCAATGGAAGAATTATCTTGGGATGTGCGGTTGACCTTGAGATTGAGGATTTGGGGATCCGTCTGTTGTAGGTGATGCCTAGGGGGAGGAGTGGTTGGGTTACGACAAGCGGAAGCTCAGCCCAGGGGTTTATTGGGCACTAGATATAGAAGAGGATAAACAACTATGGCGTCATGGGTTGAGTGCAGCGGCGTATCGGTGTGAGATTGTTCACGTCTATGTATAGAAGTATCGCGGATCATTTCGTGTATTGGATTGAAGAGGGACGGATTAAAGTTGACTGGCAGTGGGACGCCCGAGAAGGACGGTGTATTGATGTGTGGTGATGGGTTTCGACGCGACGTGAGGCTGAGTGAGAGTCTTTATCAGTGTGCGTTTATAGTCAAGTCAATGTGGGGCGCGGGGACAGATCACGGGCCACTATCCGCCTCTGTTTAAGGGATGAAGGTAGTATTGATCAATTTATGCATGAGTATAGTGCCGTTGCATATGCATGTGAGTGTTCCAGGTGTTCAAGAATTTAGGGACGAAATTCACTTTTAAAGAGGAGAATGTGGGCGAAATTTCAATTCTGGAAAAAGATAAAGTAATAATTGTGAAAAAATTAATTGTTCTCAGATCTCACAGATGAGTGAAGCGGATTTCATGGATATCGCGAATCTAGCTCTTCACGTCGAATTTGGCCAAGGTGGGCGTTAGATTTTGCGTTTTCTTCGAGCATCGTGTCCGAGAGTCTTTGAGAAGAGCAAGAATTTGATGTGACAAAAAGTCTATATAACATGTACTCTGTATTACATGGAATTGTGGTAGAGAAGCAGTGATGGTGGTTAGAGATAGTGCAGATATTCGAAAATCGAAACTTGAGACAAATGGTCATTTTTGAAATGGATTAAATGATAATATGCCCAAAATAGGAATAATGTCGTCTCTTCAAATATCAAAGAAACGTGGAGGAGGAGATTGAATGGGTGGCTCTGATGGCGATTCTTTGAGAGAGGGCCTCTAAATTTGACAAAGTAAATAGTCGGAGTCTTAGACAAAGGAAGGAAAAGTACACTCTGCGGGAGGGTCCTCTATAATGGACTTCACGGGATTTAGGGAGTTTTCAAATTTAAGAAAGAGTAGGGTTTCATCCTACTTAGGTTTTACTTTATTTAAATGTTTTATAATCATTTGATTGGTTTGAAACTCGACGGTAAGTTTGATCAGATCTAAAACTTCCAGGCGAAATGTGAATTTTTTAGAAATCATTTGGACAGTCAGTGTTCTTTTGGGTTTGGTGTTTGGAGTTAGTGTTGGATAAATTGTATTGTGATGTGTGGGTAGAAAATGGCCGTCAAGAATTAAGGTTCATGAAGTGAAGCGGAGTGATTAATGATGGGCGATAACCAGAAAGTTTCTTGTTGTATAATGTTACAAACATTTTGTGAAATAATGTGTTAGTTAGTAGTTCAAGTTGAATTATAGTGTTTGATAATTAGCAGTGAGCTGAAATTTTTTGAATTAAATGATTGTGAAATTGACATGTTTGTGTGATTTAAATTAGTGAATAACATCATTGTGTATATTTACATGTGTTATATCAATTGTTGGAATTGGCATCATTGCATTTCATAATATTTAGACACCCCAGAGCGATGGGTGGTGTGAGGTGATTACGAGAAGAATAGTTTGAGAGGGTTATTAATAATAAGTTGAAGGGTAAGTCATATAAAATATCAATCATTCGGATCATTTGAGTGATATCTGTCAGGAGGAGTTCATCCACTAAATAAGATATTGGGTTGGTCCACTGTATATCGGAGGGTTGTCATAAATAAAAACAAACATCCTTCCAGGCCCGAAGTGGGGTTTCTCATGCGTGAAGCCAGGCAAGTGTGAGGGAAATTGATGAGGACTCAGGGATCTCAGAGATGAAGTGGTATGAGACTTGTGCAGTAGGATGCACATTGCTTGGATGTGTTTCATTGGGCATTGCATATGCTGTAGGTGGAAGTAGCGGAGATGGGTGATTCCACTACTAAACGTGCTCACCTGTGGGGATATTATTTTGGTGCCGAGGGGAGTGCATGAGGGAGACGGCTCATCATGCAGAGGCCGCTTTAGAAGAGCGGGTTGGCTAGCTTTAGTTTTTATTATGTATACATGTATTAAATTCTAGAATTTTTGATATATGTTTGTATAAAGTGAATTATCAACTCTTGAACCATGAGATATGTATTTGGTTGGGATATATTGGTTGAGTGATGATCGCAGGGGCCCAGTGGCCATTGTAACTCTCATTTGGACCCCATGTGGTCGTTGGATGTGTTGGGACGGGTTATGTACTAAGGTGAAACTCCGGGAAGTACAAGGGAACTACACTGGTACAATGAGAGATGTCAGTACGGAGGCATTCGCGGTGTTGCGAGTTGACGGGTAGTCGATGGACCCAAATTTGGGGCGTCACGTGGCAACTCTTTGTTTTGTGAACTTCAATGGTGTGTTGGTCTTCTCCTTGATTTTGGTGTGTCCTCCACGTTTTCATATCTCTTTGTGGTGTGATAATCGAGTCACCCTTCAAATCACTAAAAATCTTGTTTTCTGCCAGAACATACACACTAGCATCTCAAAAATCATTTGCCACTTGTCAGAATCAATACAAAGTTAGTTTTGTCTTGCAGACATATTTCTTCATTTGTAGTCGTGAGCATTCTTGCAAGTTTTTGTTCTAGCCTGATTTTTTGTAGCATAGTTTCCAAACTGGGTTGGTTGCTACTCATCACCCATACTCAGCTTGGAAGGAGGGGTGGGGGTGATGGAATTATAAGCTCGTTTCCTATCAAGCAACTCTCGAATAACCTTCCCCCATTTTCCTTTGTATTGGCCACGTTGCCTTTAATGTTTTTGGTTTTAGTTTTTATACCGTGCTCTCTTTCAAATAGGTTGGTTAGTTGTTTTGAAGAGTGAATAAACGAAACCCTTTTTATAATAGTTTCTCTAAGTTCATTAAAATCAATGCGAGGATTTTTATTACATTATGACAAGATATTTGTCCCGGGTTTGCTAATATCATTTATCATACTGAAATCATGCAACAAGACTAAAATATTATGGTGAACTAATAAAACAATAATGTCCCTCAAAAAAATAAAAATAAAACAATAATGTGTACAACTTTTTAAGACGTTTCCTAATAAATACTCATGAACAAATTATTAATAAAAATGTATTATGTTTCAATATTTAATAAATTACTTATGAGTAAAACGTTTTAAAATAATTATTTATTTTTTTAATATTGAAAACAAATAGAAAACATTAAAGGGTTTGTATTGGATGGGAAGTAGGGGTGTTCGTGGATCGGTTTGGATCTGTTTGAGCACCATATTCAATCCAAACCTATAACATCGGTTTGAAAAAATTTAAATCGATCCGCGGATTCAAAATGCTCGAACCAGCCAAACCTAATGTTGTAGTTCGGTTCGGTTTGCGAGGTTTGAAACAGTAGTTTGAACTCAATTTATGTATGTAAAGGGAAATAATTATAAATAAAATAGTCAACATTTTTTCATAAACTTGGAAGTAAAAATTCTGATAAAATATTAATAACGATAGAAAAATGGTTTAAAATACCTAATAAAATTAAGTACTAAAATTCTCTTATACATTGATACAAAATTATCAGATGAAAATCTAATTTTGACTAACAACATAGAAAAGCTTTGCATAATATCTTCAGTGGATATCTTCCCTCATAGTTTTAGCAGTCTCAGTTTCAACAACATGAAAAAGATTATCATTTTGTATAATATAGAAAATATAATTACCGGACAAGATTTGTATATGTCTTGTGTAAATGTCGTCATACTTTACAACCTATTAGCAAATTTCTTCTGAAGTGGTTGTGTGCTGATCTTGCCTTCAATAATTTATTGAACAACGAATTATCACTTTGTTTGGAGATAATGAACTCTAAATGTCAAGTATATGTCGCCTTCTTGGATTTAAGTGACGGTTGAAATAAGATTATGATATAATCTCTTGCCATCTTGAAGAATTGGATAATTAGAAGCATTCAACTACACCAATCAAAAATATCATAAGATCCAACTTTTCAGATTATCTAACAAACTACTTTTAATTCGATTTTGTCTCCAGATACCCTTCTAGCCTTGATAATAACAAGTAAATCATGTCATCTTTAATATGTTATCAATCATTCTCTAATCATTGAGAATATTCGTTTAATTCTAGAAAGTTCAGCTGAATAAGTCTGCCATTCTTCAATCGATTGGTTGAGTTGACCAAAGTAATTTTTGTGTGACTTCACTTGCTTCATATGTTGCTCAAAACAAATTTCACATACTTTATCTTTATATCAGGATGGCTCAATAACAACATGTTAAATAGTGTTGTTGCTAAAAATTTTCCTAATATTGCTGTTTCCTTCATTCTTCGACATAAGCAGACTGTGGCATCCTCACAGTAACATTTTTTGTGTTTATTTTTTTTGTACAATTCTTCAAAAAGAGTGAAGTAACATGCAAAGTCCTGAAAACTTCAAAGTAATATCTATAAAACATCTTCAAAGATTTAACAAACACCCTTGGCTCTATTCCAATCTTCTTTTTCGAGGGGCATAAATTTTCCATAATATATAAGTTTTCTTATAATTGGCATGGCGATAATTTGAACCCTATAGGGTGTACTGTGACAGCCCACAATCATGAGGGTCAGTTGAAGCGGTAGAAAGTGGCAGTTGAAACTATGGATATGGTGCTCAGGTATCACACTCCGCATAATCTGCATATATTGAGACCCATTTCCTATATAATTAATTTTTCTCATAATTAACCATTTCTTATATTTTACGAGGTTGGTATGATAACTGCTTTTACATGCAATTATATTAAAAGCCAGATTGTTCTAATATTTTCCTTTTTCTAAAAATGCTTCATGGGGCACGGCAGGCCTTCTTAGTACTCCTGTGACCTCAGGGAGCGTCGTCTTCTCATGTGTTTGAAAGAGAGTGCGGCAGGTGACAAACCGATGCGTGATAATCTCTGAGGGTTACTCTCCACCTAAATGCACGTGGCGTAGCGTGACATCGATAAATCATCCCACGAATATATTGTAGTGCGATGTGTCGTATATCAGGTATCATGACTCTCACACTGCTATGCGGTGTGAACTAACAATGTTTTGGTAAATAATGGTGCTGTAATAACTTTAACATTTTTCATTTACAACCATGCGTCTTTTGTGGGTAATGGATTTACGGTGTGGCACCGGATGTAGCGAGACACTTCTGACTCGCAGCTGGGGCTGTGTGGTATGGTGGTCCGGTCTTACGGGAATCACATCTGACCCCTGGCGATGCGACATAATTATCCTTTTAGTTTCCATAACAATGAGCTGTTTGAACAATCTAATAAACAATACTAAATCGCTTTTATCTGTGGTGTGATCCACAACAATCATGCCGTTCACACTCCATCAGAACACTATTTCTGATGTCGATCGACCATTAATAAACTTATTATGTGATGTTTTCATACACATCTGATGTAATTAATGCAATTGCCTACTTATATAAATGCTGCGTATAAAATGAGAACTATCGTGTGTACGTACTCAATATATTATTAAGGTATCATTTGGACGTTTTATATTGATTTATACAAATTCCAAACCGTCATGTCATTCATTACCACATATCAGTTCAAGCATATAAGTTGTGTGTACATTTAGCATGTATGTGCGTGGTAATCAGCATCGTGGCATTTCAATGATCAGCGGGCCAAAGTTCAGTAATGTACGACGGCACTAGAACAGGCTGGCGTGATTGCGACGCGTGGCCTATGACAGTGTGAAATGGTCATTATCAACGACATTGCATCCTACACAACCAAGTAACACAACACTAGGTGAAAAACTTATAAATTTTCAGTAGGGTTATGATCATCTATACTTCCTCCAAAGGTATATGGATGGAATCATGACTCAATGGTCTTTCATAGGTCGAGAACACGAAGCGGGAGTTCGGACGAAGGAGGTATGACCTTCCGAAGTTGGAAGTCACACGTAGTCAAACCGACCAGTGACGACTCATGGTGACGGCCTGGCCGAGAGCTGACCTGACCTGGTGGAGTTCACCAATGTCCTCAGCAGAATGTGAATGGAATCTTGACTCAATGGGTTGCAAGTCGAAACACGAAACGGGTTCGAAGCCGAAAGTTATGACCGAGTTGGAGATCCTCTATGGTAACCCGACTACCCAGCCGACCTACTGACACCTGCCTGGACGACTTGCCCGCTTCCCGGATAGAGCAATTCACTGACCTCCATAGAACATAGCGAAATATTGACCTCCAATGGGCTTTCCATAGAGTCAAACACCAGCAGTTCGGACGAAGAGGTTATGACCTTCCGAAGTTGGAGGTCACACATAGTCAAACCCAGCTGAGCTGACCTGACCTAGCCGAGCTGATCTGACCTGGCTGAGCTCACCTAATGTCTTCCAAAGGCATATTGGTGAATCTTGAGCTCAATGGGCTTTCCATAGAGTCGAGACACCCAGAAACGGGTTCGGACGAAGGGGTCTATAATATACAGTTCAGAGAGTCTACAGTAATCGCTAGGCCATTGCCGACTGTACTAGCCGACCTGCCCTTTCCGGCGGCTCGGTACCACTGCCCTCCACAGGCATATGTTTGAAATCTTGACTCAATGGGCTTTCCATAGAGTCTAGAACACCCAGCGGAGTTTGAGACGAAGATGTTATGACCTTGAGTTGGAGGTCACACGTGAGTCAAACCAAATCGAGTTAGCTGAGTTGGCAGGGCGAGCTGACACAGCGGCGACCTCTAGCCAAGCTAACCTCTGGCTGAGCTGACCTCTAGTAGGTTGACCTCTAGCAGCTGACCTCTAGCAGGTTTTCACTTTCGGGGTAAAAGGACCATAACTTGGGCTATAGAGGTTCGAATTGAGAAATTTAAAAGCCTAACATCAAGTTCACTGATTTGGATACAATTTACTAGAGGGCTCCTTAGAATTTCCCTTATTTCCACCAAAAACAGTTCTAAGTGGAATTAATGTGTGCTACCCTGATGTGGTAGCTTCTTTGTGATTCAAAATGAAGCAAACATTCCCTTAGGCGACGATCAACAACATTATTCTATTTGTATAACACATAAAAATGGCACGAAAACAATTGCTTAGTCAATCGGTCCGGTTGTCAGCAGTCCCAAAATCTCCCACACAGCTGTCCCGAGTCTTGGGAGCCGAGTTCACCTGACCACTCATGACCTCCACACAACCCATACCATTTAGACTGGCCCCTTAAAGCGAGATTAAACAAGTAGGAGAAAAAACCCTATTGATTAGTACCCCGAATAATGCTATTTTAAGCCGTTTTGTTAGGTTTAAGCACTTTTTATTGTACTAATCAGCCAAAATAACCCGGTGATACATTTGAGGACGGCACACTCGATCACATTTTATGGCTATTTTTGTAGTTTGTAGAGCCCCGAATAAGTCATTTTCTTCGGTAGATTCAGAAACATGACGGGCAGGCGAACTGAAGATGCATGATCATTTAGGAAGACATTTTGGGTAATGTAGAAAGTGAAGGAAGCGTGGAATTTGGTAGTGTTGCGAAAGGGTCACAACCTACAAATTTTAAGGTTCATGAAATTTGTAGCTTCTTTGCTCCTATATTTGCTAGTTTTTGTTTCTTTTTGACAGTTTTTGCTTTGTAAGAATGCACTTATGATGTAATTTTGGTTCCTTTACACATTTTTTTAATTTCATATTGTTGAGCTTTCTATATATTTCGATCAAGCTTATGGCATAAATCAACTTTCAGTCCAGTAATCCTCCAATAAAATTGTAAATTTCTCTCACTCCTGCGTGTGATTTTCTCGCCCTTTCCTCCAATTAAACACCTCTTGATGATGAGAAATCAAGAGATGCTTGGCTAAACCCCCCTCATCCTTGAAGAGGAAGGCCACTGGGTGAAGGTTTGAAGGTAAAAACATTGTCCTCATATTTATATCCTGAAGCATTTATAGCCTTTACGTTTCTACATCTCACGTTTGGGTTTGAATCAGCGATGTATACAGTGTGAGTATGGCAAGCTTTCAAAGGCCTCTGGTGATATGATCACTGATGCTAGTTGGTGTCATTTATGAGCTCCTGCAGGTTAGATCCAGTGATGGTTTTAACTACTTTGAAACATAAATGGCTAATAAATGCTATACATTAGGATAAAAACTTTTAAGGTTTAGGTTCTAGAGCTAAATGAAGAATCGGTTCGGGAAATAGTATGGGTCTCGTCCTCCTGACAGGAAAAGACACGAGACATGTTGGATGTCTTAGAACTCTAACCCGGTGGCGAGACTTGAGTTATATTTTACATTTTATTTTATTTAAATTTCAGTTTCAAACATTCACTTCCCACTTTGTTTTTCTGAAAAAAATCTTAAATCCGAGAAACACCATTTTCAATCACTGCGACTCTTCTCACACGAAGAAACTCATCCTCGTGTTAGAGCCCTAGACCACCATCTACTTGATAGCTCTTGCTATAGCGGTGAACCTAGGATAAATTTTGTTGATTACGGATACGCCTATTATTGAGAAACGAATCACCTACCTCTCGGGTTTATTCGAAACTTACAACTCAGTCTCTATACAAAAACTTCTTGTTGTGAGGATGAACTCTTCCTCTTGCTTCATAAGAAAGCCCTTGCGTCAAATCGTGGCTACAGTGAGGGTTCTCACTCCAAATCTCTCTATTTTTCTCTCTCTATTCTCGGTTTCCTCCTTTCTTCTCCCACTTGTTTAATTGAAATGAGTCAGAAGACACATCTCCTTTTATATCTCATCACAAGTGTACCTTGGATTACACCTTATCCATATCCATCTACCATGGTTCCACCTAATCTGTGTTGCACATGTCTCTCCTTAGGTCAGTTGACTGTGTTTGTTGCTTCTCCGCTTGACACGTGTCTCCTCTTGAACCACTCGAGATGTACCCAGTATCCTCATGCAGCATCTCGGCGCCTCGATCGTGAAATTGATAGTCTCAGAAGTGGTAATTAGAGCATGATAGATAGATTTCGTGTAAAAACACAGAAAAATTCAATTTTACGAAAAATGAAATAACCGATAATTTGGTTGAAAACCAAAAATTCTCTAAGATCTTTCCCGGATAGACGAGACGAGGACTCGCAGTTAAATTTGTCTGTGAAATCTAGTGACTAGAAAAGTTTAAGTCGAATTTTGGGAGCAGTCAAAGTATTTTTGCAATTTGCAGGTGATAAATTGTCGGTGACCGAGGAGACCAGATTTTCACGAAAATCTCGGAAGTCGAAAATGGCGTGATTTAAAGTTCATTTTAAAAAATTGAATTGAAAAAGAAATAAAAAATTTTGGAATGAGGAAAGCGGATGAATGGGGTAATATAAGTTATGTATCCAAATAATAATAATAATAATAATAATAATAATAATAATATAATAATAATAACAATAATATTATATAATAATAATAAAATGAAAAAAAAAAATCATCATAAAAGGGGGGAGGAGGAGAGTGTTAGGGAGGGAGCGTTGGAAGGGAGGAGATATTTTATTTTTTATTTTTTCTCTCTTAGCTTCTTTTTTCAGATCTATGAAAATCGGATCTGGGTTTCAATCGGATTGAAGGCAAAGTTGATCTGTGATAGGAAACTCTGTGAACATAAAATCTGGAATTTGACAGACTCGTGAGTGAGGTTTTTATCCTACTTGAAGTTACACTTTGTTTAGTGTTTTTGTAATCAGTATTTAGGATTGGTTTGAGGCCTTGAGCAGTTTGATGGGATCCCCGAACTTGGGGCCAGGGTTGTTGGAGTACAGACCATTTAGACAGTTAATTGAAATGCAAAATGCAAACTGTTTTGGAGTGTTCTTTGCAATTGTAGAAATAAATTGTGTGTTAGTGTATGAGGCAAAATGGCTATGGATTTTGGGTTCTAAAGTGAAAGCAGATGTTAGGGTGATTAGCGTGAGAGCAGTAGCAGAAGTGCATTCATGTAGAATAAGTAACATGAATAGTAAATGAATAGTGACCCATGAATAGTAACATGAATAGTGTTCTCAAAATATTTTTATGAAGGAATGTGTTTGGGTAGTGATTGAGTGAATTGCTAAAATGTTCGGATTAATTAGCCAGCGTGAGCTAATTTTTGTGTAATGGATTGAGAAATTAGAGAATGACTTGAGTTGGTGGATCAAAGGAATAGATAGGTTAATACATGATTTTAATGTGTTAACATAAAGATATAATTATATGGAATATAATTGTGTAGTAGTAGGCATTGGAGATGATATTGTAAATTGCTCAAGTGAGCAAATTTGGGTGATGGTTGATCCTTTATTGAATGGCGTGTTGTGAGTGCAAATTTGAGAATGTTGCATATTGATATATTTGATATATTGTATAAATGGTTTTGAAATGGCATAATGCATTTTCATATCTGCTTTGAGTAACCTAGAAATTGAGTGTTAGTGCATGACATGGTGCTAAAAGCGAACATGGATTTTGCGAAAGGAATTTCGCGGGATGATTTTAGGAGGTGGGTTGGGAGATGGGCTAACGGATCATTTGGATGGGACCATATTTGTTTGAGCTCACCCGACAATTCGCCTTGCGGGGTAGTCCCGTATTTTCACCCAGGCACTTCGGTGAGTATATTTTCAAACGACAAGTTTTTTAAAATGATTATTTTTCTCATACATGGCTTAGGCAAATGTGAGTGAGTCGGTGAGGACTCGAGACATGAGAATGGGCATGTAGACATTAAATAAGAATCCGCGCATTTACTTGAGTGTGTGTTTATTTTGGAGCATTGCATATGCATAGGTGGAGAAGTAACCCATTTAGGAGTGATTCCACTTTACTAGGTGATATAGCTAAATCACAATCGAGAATATTTTTTTGGTCTGGGGGAGCGTTCGAAGCTCATTTTGGCGGAGATTTTGAAGTCGGGTTGTGGTTTTGATGTTTTTGGATAATATGTATTAAAATTGTAGATTTCAATATGTATTTGTATTAAATAATAAATTAACTCTTGAACTGGTAAAAATATAGTTGGGTACATGTTTGATGAGTATTGATGTAGGGAGCGAAGTGGCCATTTTACTCGGTATGTGTCTGCAATCTGAGGCCGTATGGGTTTTCCACGGGGTTGACGGGTAGTCAACGGACACCCAAGGTTTGGGGCGTCACATTTAGGTGAGGCGATTCCAACGGTGAAGTCCCACTTTAGTCGTAAGACCCAGAAAATTTCCGAGTTTTTCTAGCAAGAAATTTCTATTTTACCCTTTATCAAAATTTGGATTTTAGAGTTCAAACTAAGTACTTGCCTTACATCAAACATCAAATAGGTGAAATTCCACCTAGTCTCCACATCAAGACACGAATTTTGTTGATATTTTCATGTTCAGCACACTTTTCCGCTTATCAAGTCTAGTTGGAAGGATCTAACATGTCGAGCGCATTTGAATCTTGATAACGGACTCGACTTTCTATTTCAAACCATCTTAGACAACAAGATTTAAAATTGGTGAGCGACAAACATCGCAAAGAATTCGTGTTTAAGACCTTACACCTCACAAAAAGTGAATCTTCAAATATATGCATACAATAGCTAAATCATTAGAAGCCCCAGCATTATCATGATAATTGTGAGAACATGCTCAATGCCCAATCGAAAAACAACTCTCAATTACTCTTCCAATTATTCCTTTATAATTAGAACTTGACAAAAGTTCGGAATTCGTTCTGTAACTTCAATCTTGATCAATCCGATGAAGCGTTAAGCATAATTGTAATTTGAGCCGGATGACCCGAAGTATCGATTGTTAAAAGCACAAGCGTTCATTCTTGAATGGTTTTTCAAAATTTTTTTATTTTCACTAGAAAATTCATACAAATCTCTCCCAAAACAATAGTGCAAGAAGAGGAATTACAAATCTAGGTTCTAATAGAGAGAATAATCCTTAAATCCTCACGCCAGCGACTGCAAAGGCGATTCATCACAAATAATCATTAAGTGTGAGTTTGTCTAATTGATTCGAGATTATACTTAACAACCTTTAAATTCTAATCTTGGCACCATCTGCATCCCCAACCTCTTTCTTAATATCAAAACTGTGGTCTTTTGTTTTTATCAATCATTCTATAAGGAGAGATTTTCTACATTTTGATTACAGAAGACGTGACATGTACCTAGATATATCTTCACAGTCCCACTAGCATAAGATTGGCGCGATAATTGTATGATGCACGTGGATTTTTCTCATAGTTATTTCTAGTGAAATTATCTCAATATTGCAGAAATTTTTCTTTCCCCCTCACTTCCTTTTGTTCCTTTAAGTTTTTGTGGAGTTGATGGTTTTTTACCTTCATCTTTCTTTGTCATTTCAATGCTATTGTTTTCCAATTTATCCATTTTGCCTTCTTCTTCTTCTTCTTCATTTTTTGATACTATTCTTTCTTCGATGTGACCTTCAACATTTAATAGCATCCTCGTCATCTACAACCTTATGAGGAGGAAGGAAGAGAATTAATAAATATAATTTATATTAGGAAATTGAAATTGAAATATAAATTTGTTTTTCATAAATAAAATAATGCTTTAAAATAATGAAAATGGACATAAGTGACCATGGAGGATTGATATGAGTAACAAAAACATTTCTATTTTTACATATTTTTATATGCATCTTCATAACAAAATTCCAATTTTTTATTTAACTATTTAGCATCTAGTATCAAACCTTGGTTTTATATTAATAAAGGGTATAGTACTCTCTTGAGTGTGTGGCTAAGTGTCTACTTTTTATTCTCTTCTAAAGTCTTCCAATACCTACAATTTAATATGTTTTAAAAAAAATTAGTTCACTTTTTATATTAAGCTGCTAATTTCCAACATGGGGTAGTGATAGATTATCTAAACATTGTTTACACATGTTGTATCTGGGTTGAAGTTAGTAGAAATATCATAAGGAAAAATAAGACTTAAAAAGTGTATTCTTTTCTATCATATGATAGTCACTTTAGTTCTATTTGTAACAATTATGAAATTAATTCAATTTTTATAATAACAACTTTAATGAATTGAATTTATTTATGTCATCACAATTAATAGGTATTTTAAAAAGCTATATTATGGTAAAATATAGAAAGTACAATATCATAAATAGAATTAAAAATTTATTTAAGGCAAAAATTTTTATTAAGTTTAATACTGAACTTGGAATTTAATATTTATGGTCTACCTTGGTACTCTCATTGTTGGCTTCAAGAATAACTCCTTAAAATATTTTAAATAAAATAAAATATTATTTTTCCTTATATACATTTAATTTGAATTTCGTGAGATGTGAAAAAAATCAATAAATTTGGCGGCTGAAAAAAAGTCAATAGAATTCAAGCTGAATTTGAAAAGAGTAGCATATTGTATTTAATTTTTTTTAGGCATGAGTTTACACAACCCACAAGACATGAATTAAAATAAATTAGGAAATCGAATTTAAGGACCCACAAGAGGCGATGAGTTCTTTCATTACCTAGTTCAAATACAAATCCATAAGAAAAAAGAAAAAAAAAACATAATTTAAAAAATAACACAAAATTTCACTTATAAGAGGCAAGATTACAAATGCGGGGAACAATGGAGGTTTAAGAGAAGAATGTAGATGGCTAGGCTGTAGGAGATTTGCAGATGAGTGGGATAGTCGGAGATTGATTTTGTTGCTCGACCGCCACTATGGTGAGCCACTATGGTGAGCTTCTAGTCGTGCGTGAAAATGACAAAAAAATTAGGTTAAGACTTAAAAAAAAAAATATATATATATATATATATATATATATATATATATATATATATATATATATATATATATATATATATATATATATATATATATATGTATGTATATATATGGTATAAATATGGGTTGAAATTTGAATAGCCTATTGGAGAGAAACATGAAATTTGAATAGAATATATTTAGTAAAACTACAGGAAAAAAATCAATTTTTTTAGAAAGAAGGAGACAAGCAGGTAATTTGGTTGAAATCGGAAATTCTCATTCTCGGATGTGAGGAGTAGATTTCAGCATTTGTTAGGGTTAGATATAAATCCTAGTGACCCTGAGGAAAGTTTCGGTCGGATTTTGAGGACAGGCGGAATATTTTGCGATTTTGGGTGAGTGGTGGTAACATCAAGGATGACTTGTTTTACAAAAACTTGAAAGGTGAGAAATGGCAGAATTTAAGTTCATTCAGTGAGTGGTGAAAGAAATAATTGTTTCGAGGTGAGGGAGACAGGACCCAAATGAATGTAGACTGATGGCAATAAAATAATAGTAATAATAATAATAATAATAATAATAATAATAATAATAATAATAATAATAATAATAATAATAATAATACTAATAATAATAATAATAATAATAATAAAGATAAAGGAAAGTCAAAGCGGAGCGTAAAGAGCATGGAAGAAGAAATGTTTTTTATTTTTCTTTCTTTGTATCTTTCTCAAATCTACGGAAATCGTACCATAGGTTTTGGGGTAGGTACGAAGAAGCGAAAAGTTGATCCACGCGATGAGGGCTGCGCGTGGGTACCAATCTTAGGTTTGATCAGATTCAGGGTAGGGAATTTTCTGCTTGTGTTAATTCTAGCCTAAGGTCATTTAATGGCTTGGGATTGACTTAGGGCGTGAAAGGCGTGGTGATCCCGATTTTTGGGCGAGTGTGAGAAATTTTAGAAATTTTTGGGATTGTTTTCGGACAGTCGGGATTGAATTTCGGAACTATTTTTGGACAGTCTTGGCTGAATTTTTCGAGGAATGTTTTGGGCCGTCAGTGAAAATTTAGAATTTGTTCGAACTGATTTTGGATTGAGTTCAGTTTAGTTTTGATCTACGAGGCGATGTCTTGGTTTGTAGTGTGTCTTGTCACGGGCCCCGATTGTGGCTTAGTAGAGGACGAAGATGCCTTATTTTATAGTGCGAGATAAAGCCATTTTTATGTATTGTATATATGAATAACATGCGTGTGAAAAGTATCATATTAATATATGCTGTTGATGTATTAACATGGATTGCATGAATCTCAGAAATTATATATAAAAAAATTATAATTATCCATGGTATATAAGTATTTCATGTAGCGCTCATATATGCATATAACATGAAGAAAATGGTAACATATTCACTACTATGATCACATCCTTGTCCGAAGTCGGGTGTGTGTGCATGAGTGCATTATTCACCATTCTTGGTAGAGATGTGTGGTGAGCTCATATGGGACAACGTCCGAAAGTGAACTCGCGGTTCGGTAATAACGATAATAATAAATCGTCGCGTGTATTTGGGTGGAAAGCGAATCGTTAGATCTACCTGGATGAAGATAAGTACGTTATGGTCAGACGCCATGTAATCTCAGCGATGAGGATTCGCGAAAGTCTTCGAGAAAGGCGTTCGCGAAACTGGGTGATTCCCAGAACTTATGGCCCAGTCAAACATCTGAGATTTGATAAATTAAAATTGGAGATTATCAAGTTCTTAAGTATTGGGTTAATCTGATAATTTTGGTTCCCTATGGCAATTGCAGGTGTGAGAATCGGTCGGGACTTGGGTTGTGGGCATGGGGAGTCTCATCTCATGCGTGACATGGAAGCATTATATAGGATTGCATTATTTATATGAAATATGATTTGATGTTTTATGTATGCCATTTCTCATGTGTATTTAAGGCGGGAAGTAGCCGCTGTAGGGAGGAAATTTTCCTGCGCCATTGCTCCTTTGTGTGGGACCCCTTTCGGTGGGGTGTGCGAGAGACAATGCTACGGCAGTAGTGATTATGAAGGGATTGACATGTGGCCTTGACAATGCTTTATAAAAAGTATTTTATGTAGAAAATAAATTGTAATTAAATTATTTTGGACTATAAATGATCGGGTATGTAATTATAGTGAAGGGTTGTGATCGATTGTAAAACCCGGGAAGGTCGAATTACCGCGAAGGTGCGTAATTTAGTCGAAACATGGTGCTCTGATCTCCCGGATGACAAAGCCCGGTTCATAGTTGGAATCGTCTGTGAGAAATCTAGCTCTACGTCGAATTTCGGTCGAGGTCGAGAAACCGGTCGGAATTTCCACGTTTTAAATGTTTGGTGCCGAGTAAACGGTTTGTGAAAGAAATGTGATGTGAGAAAAGCCCACTTTTCACATGTACACATGTGGCACATGTTCTGCATGATTGAGAGAGAATAGAAATGAATGGTTTGGGTGTGTGCCCGAGTGTCAAAAGTGTAAAGGGACATATATGGAGATTAATGAAATGTTAAATGAATAAAAACAAATGGAATAGTTTTCTTCTCAGGAAAGCGTGCGGCAAGATTGGTTTTTTGAAGTTTTGAGAGAGAGAGAGAGCTCGTTTCTCTCTGCAGATTTCCTCTTGGTCGGACCATCGGTTTGCTTGAGACCAAGAAGTAAGTGCGATTGTGACCGGGCTACAGCGTGGACAGGTTGATGGAGTTCGAACTGACTAGAAGTGAGGATCTTTTCTCTTGGTTTTATTAACTATTTAGAAGCTATTTATGGATTAGGTTGTTGAGGCTGAAGGGCGGGGTGATATCGATGTAGCTTTGAATCGAATGGAAAATCTCTGGTGTGTGGTAGTGAACAATGCGACGGGTTTCACTATTCACGTAAATAGTTACGTGATTTTGGTGTGAATTTTTATGATGTTGAGTGATTCAAAATGAATTGCTTGTGTTTTGTTAAGTGTAGCAGCTAATTTTGGTGTTATTGATTGTGAAGTGAATAACATGATTTGTGTGAATTAATTATGTTAATATATGCATTTTATATATTAGCATGAATATTTACTACGAGATTAGCGTAATGTATTGTATGTCTGCTTTGGGGCCTCTAGAATATTAGGAGTGAGTGCATGACACGAAAATGAAAAGAAAAGGAGAAAAATGTTTGTAGAAAAGAAAAGAATTTGACGGAGATTTTTTGGAGGGTGTGTTGGGGAGATTGTCCGACAATTCCGCGTTGAAAGACCCGTGAATTGTTTCGGAGGGGTTATTCCAGCCGAGATTAACGCCTCAGATGGTCAATATATTCTGAATCTGGTAGTAAGTTTTGAGAACAAGCTTTTGTTTTGGCCCCGTGATTTACTGCTGGCGGGCATGTGGCGGGGGTGAGTTAAGGACTCCCGAGACATGGGATTGGGCGTGTAGACATTAAGTAGGATCATGTATTTGCCGAGTGTGATTGTTTGCCATGACCCATGTGCATAGGTGAGGAGAAGTAACCCGTAAAAATTATCGGCTGCGCCTTCGGGGCACTGCTACCGCCCCACTGTCGAGGATCGCTGTTGCGAATGCGAGCGGGTGTGCGGGGAGGATGTATGGTGCTCACTAGAGCTTCCGCGCGTTTAGAAGCGGGTTTATTGGCTTTAGTGAGACACCTGTATAACATGTGATAGAAATTGTACATTTAATATATGTTGAATTAAGAAGTGATTTATTAACTCTTGAACTATGGTAATATAGTTGATGTATTTTTGTGATATTGATCACCGGGGGACCAGTGGCCAATTGCTTTACTCGCATGTGGACTGTTGTGCTCATTATAAAAGTATTTGGGACAGGTTGTATTTGGGTACTTAGAAACTCCCCAGTACAAAGAGACTGCGTTTGTTCAATGACAGTTACCCGAGCATCCTGGCTTTATTGAGGTTAAGCAGGGTTGTCAACAACCAAATGGAAAAGAGTGATCTGTCGGACTCTTATGGGCCCACGTCATTAGCTTCATTAATTTCATATTTTATTTAAATATGAACGATGAGTAAGGAAATGTTGAGGGTGTGAGATCATTATATTGTTCAGAACAAAGTTAGTTTTAATATATGTTATGTATGAAGTGTTGAAAAATAAACTCTTATGGATTACTTGTATTATATAGGTTGTATGTTGGGTAGAGGCTCAACAAGAAAGAGACTGCTACGCTCGATTTTACTACGTAAAAATATGGATCACAGATAAAGTGGGACCATGACCATGTGGGTATCGGGTAACGGGGTCGCGGGAATTCCGCGGGGTTGACTAGTGGTCAGGACCCGGGGATGGGGTGTCGTCTGTTGCTTATCTAATAATCGGATTGCTAATATATATATATATATATATATATATATATATATATATATATATATATATATATATATATATATATATATATATATATATACTCTATATTAAATAACAGTTTGGAATTAGGTTCGATTCATCGAGGTTTTTCACCCACTAATCGCAAAGCCAGAACCGATATTATTAGGTTTTCAAAGAATTTCAAAACCAATCCAAACCTATCGAATTTAGAAAACCTCAGGTTTCAGTTCAGTTTAGGGCGATTTTTACAAATTTATGAACTGCCCGCCATGGGCGAGGGGTTGGGAAGGGCTGAGTGAGTCCCTAAGGGTGTGGTGGGTAAAAGTACTTTAAGGTATTTTGATATTTTTTTTTATATCCTTTTACTAGATTGGAATCAGAGTTTTGGGCTTGAATTTGAATGATTTCATGGGCTTGAGAGCATAAATAAAGGGTCCGTCTTACCTAAAACATAATTGTCGTTAAGATAAAACAAATTTTTTATTATGGAAACAATGGATGATTGCCACTTTTTATTTTCTTGTCGCGTCAAATCGATAAGCTTTATTAATGCAATCTTCAAATTTCAATAATAGAAATCATCTTTTATTTATTATTTTATTTAATTTACCGCGTATGAAGTTGCATTTTAAACCGGATCAGGTTATTTTAAATATTTTCTTTATCAATTATTGGGATGCTAATATAAAGAATATGAGTAGAAACAACGAATCGTATCCTATTAAAAACATAAATTTGGTTTATGGCATAATTGAATTTTTACCCAACTTTACAATAATTTTACCTGTCTTTTCACATATTACTTTTTCGATTTATGTTTTTTTGCTTTCATATGTGATTGACCCTCAACATCATATTGAATAAATTATTAGTATTATTGCACCAGGTAAAGTGAGAAATATTGAATGCTTTATGAACACTTTTTCTTGAATCTGGCATGCCGGATATTTTTGGTGATGTTTTAAGCGCAATTACATACTAGTCTTACCAGCGTCAATTTTGATGATCCATACACGGGATAGTGAAGTTATCTTATCGATTACTTTATTATTTGATAGGATGATTAGTTTGGTGAAGAGATTTCACTAAGTGTCATGAATCGCACAATTTTACTATATCTATCGGTGGGAAATTGATGCATTTTGTTGAGGGCCGGTGATGGTGCTCTTACACGTATATAAGTCTTTTAAGGTATTTTTATAGACTCTGGCGTTTGGTGACCACTTTTGTGAGTCTGTTTGGTGGCAGAAAGATATGTAGAATTTGCATGTCTTTGTTTGTGTATTTTTACATTATTAATATTGTTTTACATTCATGGAGTTTGAGCTTTCTCACTTCTCTTTGCCATCCACAAGAAACTTACTTGGGACTAAATTACAAACAATGTATTGAATCTCTCAAAGCGATGAATTTGACAATTATGAGCTGAACTTGTCCCTTGAAAGTTGAAGCTCCTCCAAAACCCACTATTGAGAATTATGCAAGAATGGAGAAAATTTTCTATGGAGTTAAGGTGTTAAATAGTTGTTGTTGAGTTATCATGAAGAATCCTTGGAGGAATCTATTTATGCATTTCATTCCAGTTAGAATACAAAGTTCTTGGATGCTATTAGCCATAAATTTACAAAGTTTTCAAAAAATGAGAAAAATGAGTTATCTAATAATCATTGGGTGAATATCTGTTTTGAATCTAATGTCATTAATTTGCCATTTGATACTTGGTGGTTAGATAGTGGTGCTACCATTCACGCTTGCAATTCTAGCCAAGTGGTGACGACAAAAGAATCGACTATTTTTGGAGTAACGCGTGTACATGGGGAAGCGATGCGAGTCTAAAGTTGATTTTTGGGGAGTTGTTAGATTGCAACTTAGTACATGAAATTTTATGATTATGGGGATCTACGTGTGCCTTACCTGATCGGGAAAGTGATATTGGGCATGGCGCTGGATGGTGATTAAATATTGCAATATATACGACAATATATGTTGATATATCGGTGTTTCGGTGTCAATCGATACAATATACAGCTTGTCCGATAATCGATTAATGGTACGACAAATCGAGAAATATCGTCAATATATCCTGTTTTGAGGGCGATATATCAGCGATATTTCAATTTTATTGAAAATTTTCAAAAAATTAAACAATATTTTGAAGGTGGGTGTTTTTCAAATTGTAAGAAGCCCAGAAATAGGGAGATGAAGAGAAAATCAGAAACGTTGTAACAAATTGTATATAAAACCTCCTTCATTGTATCTTTGATATTTTAATATTACTATAATTAATTATTTGTAGCAAATAGGAGAAGATCAAGAGACGGTTGGAATTATTATGTTTTCCTTAATAATTACTATCATTGGTATTATGAAAGAATTAGAGAGCCCAGCAGTGGAGAGAAGAAATGAAGGAGTCTTCCCTTATTAAGTGTATTATTAATTTTTAATAGTATTAATAAAATTTAGATTTAGTTTTAAATTAAAAGCGATTATGCAAATCTTGAAATACAAACAATTAAAAAAATTTATTAAAATGAAATATTTTGAAATTATTTATAGTAGTTTTTTTTTAGAATATTCTAAAATAAAAATAAAATATAAAAAAATTAGTCATAGTATATGAGGTAGTAACCAATTATTTTGTATAAATCATAGAAAATGAATTTTGAATGTTTTTCTAATCTAATTGATATTATCATTTTCATATACCTTCAAACTAATTTTGATATATAAATTGAATATATCTTTAAATTTTGATTAATTTATAAATCTTGGGTATATCTTTTGTGTGTAAGTCAATAGATCATATCATTTCTTGGATAGACTTGGATATAATTTTCTTTTTTTAGTGGAAAAAAATTAAGAGAATTGTGCTAAGATTCACTATTGATTGACACTTGAGTGTTTTGTAGGGAATCTTTACGCCAATAGAGTTAATGCCTTTACCTTATGTTTAACTACCCTTTACGTTAATATTGTTAGTAGCATGAAGCCGTTTAAGGATCGAGATAGAAATGTGAGAAGAGCACCCAAAGCAGAATTAAGTTGACTACTAAAGTCAGCTTGCCAGAATCTGAGTGGATGTCGGGTTGCAGAAGACCGCCATATGAATCGGGGCCGAGTCTCCTTTGTCGAAGAGCTCTACCCCAGATACGTTGCTTTGCATATACAATCCCCCCCAAGCAGGTCGATATAATCCCGACATAGAGTAAAAGCGGCCTCTTGGGCCCATAATACCAAATACTCATCACCAATATATCGAAACTATATCCGATAGTTTCAAGAGTTAATAAAGCTAACGTGTCTGACATATATTAAAATTCTAAAAAAGCATTCTAATACATGTATCTGGGTGTGACCCACCCAAAGCCACATCTCGCTTTCTTCTAAAAGCCGACCCCTCGAGGGACGAGACGCGTCACCGCCGCACGCTCACATGCACAGTAAAGGATCCGAGCGGGGGTGAGCTAATGCTCCGGTGGGAGAATGCCACAAGTAAGACTCCTTCTACCACCCCCAAAGGTGCAATGCCCGTGTTCCCAGAAATGAAACTCCGTTCAAAGCAGTACGCGATCCTACTTGACTGTCTGCATGACCAACTCAGATCCAGGTCACTCACTTGAGCTCTCTCACTAGCCTATTGTATGAGGGTACTTGTTTTTGTGAGAGTGGAATGACCCTCAGGTGTATATATATCGATTACCCAGGCCGCTCCTACGATTGATATATTAATTGTTGTGAACTACCCTCAGGTGAATATCCTGGTGGAATGCTCAGGGCGATTGATATTTTTTAGTTTCGGACTACCAACTCCAAACCATTTTTCTCTAGACTCATCTCATGCACTAACTCATGATCTAGGATGTTCCGGTGCATATGAATCATGTGATGCGATTCACGTCTCACCGATCCCAATCAGCGTCTGAAATATATAAAGCTGCGAATATATTCACATACAAATTAAATCCACCGCAGGAAACATGTTATGTAATTATCATTTCAAACATCAAATTAATACTTGGGCTAATAGTCAAAACCGCAACGATTAGATTCGAGATTACTTAACCATACACATATTTTCATGAAAATACATTTTTAGTGTCGCTATTCTGAGGAGCAATTAAAACCACTGAGGTTTCAGGTTCCAACACTTTCAACAAAGTCATCGGTTTACTTTGACAGCATCTCACGACCATTCGGCCTTTCAGATAATGTGTTTATCACAGGTAACAATTCATAAACACCCCGAATCAGCGTAGACCGATCCGCAGACTGTCCGTGGAGACCCTCAAAAATCTAATACTTGGTTCCAGATTTGGGAGCAGGTCAGCGACCCTCGCGGCCTCGGTCAGGTCAAACATTAGCAACATTTAAAAATAGAGAATAAAGCTTCGAGTAGGGAGAAACCCCTGCCTCCAGGGTTTGGCTCCTGAGTAAAGTACTGTGAAGCCTCTTGACGTAAAAACATTCTCCCTCTTATCATAGCTTGCAGAAGCGGATTGGATCGCGAATAGCCCTAGAAGAAGGAGGTGCTTCTCTCTCCTAAAAGCCGTAACTCCATAGCTCACGCCAAAGTCCCTCTCTTGTTTCCCACGTTTTGGCTTGTGACACCCAGGAGGAGGCCGGCACTATTCCCTTTTTGGCTTTTTATTCTCCATTAAAACAAATCTAAAGACAAGTATATCCCTCTTTTCCCGATTTGATATTCGGCACTATCTACTTTGATCATTTCATCGTTCTACTCATTACCACTCATGGCATCTGATGTGTTATATGTGACTTTTCGTGCGTGTAAAATCATTTCCGCGGCACGAAAGCGTGATGTCGCAAGTAAAAGCGTGCCAGCTTTCAGGCTATTTGAGATTTTCACGAAATTTTTATGTCTTCCTTCAGATTTCGTGAGGACGATTCCAGCGGTCATGACCGTTTCGTCGTAGAAATCTGAGAATAAGTGCAGTTTTTAATCGAAATATGATTTTGTAATCGAGAATTACAATTTTGCCACTTTTTTCGAGAAATTGGAATTTCTGGTCTTCCATGAAAAGTCTTCAATTCTTTGGCATAAGATTAAGTCATATTGCCAAACAAGAATGGAGAGATTAATTAAAGATAAGGATTCTTCGGATGTTGATTTCCTTGAATTTGGTGTGATCAGCTTTGATGTGTTTCAGATTTCTATGTAGTTTGATTATGATAGGCTTGATAACTCTTTTGATATTACTCATGATCTTTGTTTATTTGTTGAGGGAAGGCGTCAGGCTACGTGAACCCACCCCTCTTTCTTTTGAAACACTATATGGGTTTGTCATAGCTGATGACATTTAAATGGTAATAATGACATGAGTATTTTCGATATTCCTTGTGTCACAACGATATTTCCTATGATTTTATGCTCCCACCAGCACATGTATACGATGTTAATGATATGGGAGACACAGATGACCCACTAGGTGGTCAGTCAAAGTCTAATTATGATACAGAGGACAGGAAAGTTACACTCATTTCTGATAGCACAGAGTGGATAGATTTTGGTGTACCAGATCAGCCCAGAGAGATTCGGATTGACTCTTCCCTATCTCCGGATGAGACGAATAAATTGATTGACATGCTTAGGTCATACTTGGATGTATTTGCATGGTCGTATGAAGACATGCCAGGCCTTGACCCCACTATAGTTCAGCACATCACACAGCATTACCGCCCAGCATCGTGGTGATTAGCGGTGAAAACTACACCCTGGTGGTCTCTGAGTTAAGGAAAAATTCGGAAGCAACCGTGTTGGCTTCTTGTCGATGTAGTTGAAATATCCTGAGTGGTTGGCTAATGGTCTGTTCTAAAAGGGATGGCAAGGTTAGTTTGTGTTGACTTCGAGATTTGAGATAAAGCCCGTACAGGATGATTTTCCCTCACATCGATATGTTAGTTGATAGTATTACGGGGGGCACCGCATGTTGTCATGTGGATGGGTTTGGGTATGTCAGTTTTGGTAAAGCTAGAGGATTCTTGGAGAGCACTTTCATCAACTGAATGGGGTACTCACTATTTATCGGGTTATGCCGTTTGGGTTGAAAATCGGGGCCTATCGATAGCTACTATCCATTCCGTGATATGATGCATAAAAGATGTTGAGGAGTATACGTGGATGACATGATGGGGGTGAAATCCCCGAGGCGGGGCGAATCACTTAGCGATATACGGAGATTCTTTGAGGAGGATCGAACCGATTGGTGGAACTGAATCGAAAAATTGCACCTTTGGGGTAACTTAAAGGAAATTGCTAAGTCACATTGTTAGTGACGTATCGGTTGATCCGGAAAGAGCCAGATATTAACCAGTGCCGGCTCGGCGAGAGATCGAGCTTTATGGGAAAGTGGATTCCTGATACATCGATCGTTTCATTCTTTAGACTAACGGACATATCTTGTGGCGAGCTTTATCTTTCGTCTTACGAGGAAGAACCGACCCTCTGAGTTTGGAATGATGATTGCCGCGTGCTTTTGAGAAAGATTAAGAAGTGTTTACTTTCTCCCCCGATTTTGATGCCTCCTTTATTTTGGGGCGACCTCTGCTTCTATATTTGTAGTTGGATATAGCTTTGGGATGCATGTGCTTCAGCTCGATGATTCGAGGAAGGCGATATTTATTATCTAAACAGATGATGAATCTGAGTGCAAATACCTTGCAGTTGAGCTCACACATTTAGCGTTGGTTTGGGCCCCAGAGACTTAGGCACTATGTGTGGAAGTATTCCATGCTTTTGGTCTCCACGATTGGATCCATTGAATGTTGTTGACCAGGCACGGCCGTGACCAGACTCGTGAGATGGTTGGATTAGTGACGAGGAGTTTGATGTCGATGTGTGACACGAAAATGGTGAAACGTTCGTTGGATGTTTGGCTGCCGTGTTGATGATAGATAGATTGACGATGATTTTCTGATGAGCAATTTGTTTTGATGACGCCATTGCGGGTTGTATTTGTGTGTTTACTTGATAAGTCGTGATGATCGGGGTTTGGTATTGGTATCTGTTAATATCATGATTGGGTTCTTTGGGTATCCAGTTATTGAATAATATAGTTGAGTATGAAAGGAAAACACATGACTAAAGTGGCTGGATCCCAAATTGAGCGGTCGGAGATCTGCGGGTTCAATTGATTATCCATTGATTCCAGGGTATCTTTAAAGGAGGACTCGAGATGAGAAGTGACCTGCGCTGCGCTTGAACCCTACTTGGTTTGCCCGATTTGATGAGTTAAGATATATACATGCTTTGAGGCGAAGAATCGATTCTTGATGCTTTAGCCACCTTAACACGTGGTTGAGATTCCTATTTGGGTGTTGATGATAATGAACAGTTCAGATTATTATTTCCACTTCTTTGTGTTTGATTGGAGATATTGAGGAATCGGGATGAGCTACCTGGTATCCATGATATTTATGGGTTTCTGTCATGGCGTTTGCTAAGCAGCCACACAGAGATAAGGAGACATTGAGACCGGATTGGCCACCGGATTTGTTATTGTGGATACCCTTATAGGAGATCACCGATGGCTGTTATTATTATGTGCGGACCACGCCTCTGCCATCCAGTGATGAGAGGTTCATCTTGGTCTGTGGCCGCATGGAGGCCACATCGCCCCAGCCGTGAATCGTGGCCCGGTTGCGCGGTGGCTATGGAGCCAGTTGTTGCCAGGTTAAATGCAGAGATGTCCTAAGTGTCAAATCGCATGAAGAGACTTGATACCGCGTGCCGCAGCACGAGGTTGCGTGCACTTCGTCCCTTGGTAGTTTCGGTGGGACGTGATATTATTGGGGAAGATCTCACGAGTCTTCCCTGAGTGGACATGGTATCTGGTGGCTATTGATTACTTCCGCTAAGAAGTGGTGGAAGCTACTTCTTATCTTCGGATTAACCCGGTGACGAGAGTATTGAAATTCGTGAATCTCTGCATTATCTTATCGTCTCGGTTCTCGTCCAGGTTGATCTCTGGATAGGAGCGCATTTCGGTAGTGATTTTCTTGGTCGAGTATGGTATTGACATCATCGATCATCTGCACCTGGAGCACAGACAATCAGGTGGGCATGATAAGAATATCAAGAAGGATTTTGAGAAGATGGTTGAGACTTCTGAGGATGATTGGGCCGCACTTTCGCATTGTGGGCTTATCGTACATCTTTACGTACTTCTCTTTGGAGTGCACACCTTATTCTTTGGTATATGGCATGGAGCGATCTTTGCTGATGAAGTGAGATGGGGTCCTTAAGAGTAGCATTAGGCATCCCGGTCTCCTGAGGGCGAGTGGAGTTCGATCCGTTATGATCACTCAACCGCCTTTGGAATGAGAGGAGATTGAGACGGCGAATCATGTTCGAACTGTCGGAAGAAAATAACTATTCACATTAGAAAAAGGGTCGAGGCACAGGAAGTTTCCAAGCGACCTAGTCTTGAAGGTCCTTCGAGTTGATCAAACCACTAGAGGTAAGTTTAGACCAAATTGGAGCGGGCCTTATGTCCAGCAAGATCATTTCGAAGGCGGCACAGTTGTGAGACTTAACAAATGATTCAGGAGCGGTCAGTGGTCAGGCAAAAGTTTTATCGTGAAATCATGGTCAAAGGATGGGTGTATCCTTTTGAATAGCCATATTCCTAATGCACACATTACATTGATATATCCTATTGCGCTGTGCCCCCAGGCCTCCTGGTTTATGGCCTATTCTTTCATTACGATGCCATACTTTCGACTGGGTTGAGGCACACCTTTGATAGCTTTTCATTTATTATTTGGATATGTGAGCATTATCAGGCATTATGACATTCTTCGTTTGTTCTTTCTCGCATCATTGCTTGTTTCTTTTCTTCTCCATTTGCATCTTCACATACATACATCCTTGAGTCTAGTTTCTATCATCTCTGATAGTTTCATATGATGATGACGTGCTCTCATCCCGAGCTACCTGATCGATTTGTCACACCTTCGTTCGCCTATGGGTTTTGATATAGGATTCTTAGGTTGAGAGACCACATTTAGGCTTGGGGTTTGGGGTTCTTTTCGGTTGGATTGTGTTAGTATGGCATTCGACCTACCTTTGGTGGTTCGACCTTAAACAAAACAAAAAACAAAAAAAAAAAACAAAACAAAAAAAAAAAAAAAAAGAAGTGTGTTTGTTTGATATTCGTTGCTCATTTAGGTTTGAGATTTATTATTCCTGGGGTTGGTGAAAGCGTTAGCCTGTCCTCTTTCTCCATGGATCTGGGTAACACAGTAGGTATGAGAGTTTGGGTTGCTTCGCACTAGGTCCTGGATCATTACACGCATCTACCCACTCCCGTCTTATAGTGACTGCTTTAACCGGCGTTCTTGGGACGAGTTGTTCGTCGTTGTCACATTTCACATTTGTATCGGCTTGTTCTTCCTTTTTGCTTATCCATTCATCAGTTTCTTATCCTTTTCGAGTCTTCTTCTACTCTTATTGATCATCGTCTCTCACTTCTTAGCGGCGTGTCCTTTGGTGCTTCACTTGTCATTTCATTTGTTCATTGGATGTTGGTTGAGTCACCGCCCCACTCACATGATCATGATGGTGACATTCGTGTGAGGTTAGTGGTATTAGGTGTTGGGCCTTTGTTTCCCATCATGTCATTCACCTTTCTCCCTGTATTTATTACGGTCCAAGTGTTAAGACCACCTTAAGACCATGAGATCGTGTTTTGCTTGAAGTTTTATATGGAGCCGAGGTTCTATCTCTGATTGAGTGTGGGATGTCAGAAGCGGGTCTACATTCTTAGAGAGAGAGGGGAAGTATCGAGGGTCACATCAGCCCAGCTATCACATTTTAGTTTGCCTTGTAGATTATGATCAGATATAGATGATCTGGAAAATTAGACCATTGATAACATCTTAGCTTGGTCTTTGACACATTGGCAGGCATATCTCCGTCTTTCATGTTGGCTTGGCTCTGCGCATGTACAGCGTGACCATTTCACCTAGAGATATTTTGGCATCAAAGTTTGAGTGTGCTCCACATGGTACGGGTTTCTTAATACGATGCTTAGTGCTTCAGGGTAAGATTCATCTCATATTCGTCAACTCGGTAGGGGTGCGGTTTATATGTTGTGTCTTGTTAGAAACGTTTTGAGCGATTGGTTCTTGAGGAATTTATTTCAAGTTTTTTCATCAAAGGCACTTGCATATCCCATATGTGCACAGCGAGCGTACCATATGAGTTTTTATGGAATGAAATGGATGAATTTTTCACGAATAAGGTGATTGTGATGTTTCGGCTCTGGCTGTGCATGCGGTTATGAGATTTTGAAACATCGGCGTTGATACCTAGGCAAGGCATAACCCTCTTTCACCCTTGGTCACGGTGGGTTGTGCCTGAGGGGGCATACCACTTTGTTCCTCTTGTTATTAAGTTCTTGGTTTCTCGCTTATTATTTGTGGCACTTTCTGACGTCACACTGGGGCATACCCTTTTGTCATCAAGGTCAGTATCTCAATGGTTGCATCCTAAGTTTCCCCATTATGCTCTAGGTTTCGTTTTGGGGTCATCCCGTTCGATTTAGTTCATACAGAGCCTTAGTTTTGGCATCCTGTCATTTTGTCTGGTGGTTCTTGTTTTTGGATTCTACCCTTCTCAGATCCTTCTGGGTATTCATCAGGACCACTTCTGACCTCTCTGAATCTTACCTATCGATGCCTCGCAGGATCCCTTGTTACGGTACTCACAGTTTTGCCTTCTGATACTGCTTCGAATCCTACCTTTTAAATTACTCACGAGATCCCTGACAAGTACTCTCAGGATCCTACCTTCCGTTTCTTGGATTTTACCTTCTCTAGATATCGCTCGGATCCCACATTTCGATGCTAGCGGATCACATTTAAGTACTCGCCCGAATCCCCCCATTTGACTCTCAGGATCATACCTTATCAGTGGTAATGCGAGATTTTCCTTCCCGTTACTCACGGTTTGTCCGTGCTAGCACGGGTTACCCTTCTTCGGTACTCGCCGGATTCCACCTTTGACACTCATTGGGATTCTACCTTTTAGGGTACTCACGGATTCAACCTTTGAGTGTACTGAACCTTTCTCTATAGTTTGCTCAGATTTCCTCATCTTCTCCGGCATCGCCCCCGGATTTCATTATCTTTTCTGGGATTATGCTTGGATCACTCATCTTCCCAGGCATCATGCCTAGTTTTCTTTAAGTCCTTGATCGGGTGACTCTATTAGTTAGTCTTGATGTAAGTAAAGGACAAAAATTGTTGGTCATCTTTGTTCTTGCGAGTTCATTCTCTTGCATCGCCTTGCCCTTTTTACGATTCACTCGTTCATTCCTCTCTTGAAGAGGGGCATGTTGTGGGCTCGATTTTTCTGACGCGCATTTGTCACTATGGGTGTGCTGCCACATCGTTCTGTATAACACCATTGGGGCCTTTTTAGGCTTGGTAATGCTGCGGGCCTCGGATGGGCTTGTAATGTGGTCCGTTAGTGCGTGTAGTTCACTTTATAGTGTCATCATGGCTTATTTTTTTTTAGTTATTGGCATTGTGCTATAGGAAGCAAGTGGGGCCCCATGAGGTTTCAACTCAATGAGTTTATTAGAGTATGTCAAGTCGGAGCACTTGAGCTTGTTTTGATCATATCTCCTTGTCGAACTCAGAATTGTTCCTTTGTTTGTTTTGTTGGATTCCTTGTATTGCCAAAGGAGGTTTCTGTTAAAAATTCACCAATTTTTTTCAGTTTGACTAATCGGTTTTGACTGGTTCATCAAAGCCGATACAGTATACACGACATTTTTTGGGTGATTTTTGGTGAGCACTCCTCCTTGTTCGATCATATCTCTATATCAGACTTGGGAATGGTGCACCCGTTTTTGTTGATCTCCTTATTCTTCAGGGAACATTATATCAAAATTTCATAATTTTCCTCAACCGGCTCGACTAGTTGGCATCTGGTTCAACCGGTTAGTCGGGCCAGCTTGTGTGGAGCGCTGTTTTTTGTGATTTTAGAGCCCAAATCCTATATGGTTCGGGCCCATAAGCTCATATCGACCTTAAGGAAGTATTATTGGAGTCCATTTTGGGCCTTGGCTTAAGTTACATGCAGCCCACCATGAATCATATGGATACTTGGTGGTGAAGCAAGTGAGCTTAAGATATTCAGCTTGCATGGAAAATGAGGAGGTTAATGGGAAGGTTTGTTTCCGAGACTGATTGGAGGCTCTTTTCAAAGCTTGAAGGTGGAAGAAAAACACCAGGTAGGCTCAGTCTGAGGTGGGAATGAGTACAAAAGGAGAAAAGATCCAAGTTAAAGGGATCTTTTGGCGGACACTTTTTCAGGGTTCAACATGCGTTTCTTGATTAACGACCATTTTTTTTTTTTTTTTTTTTTTTTTTTTTTGTTATTTGGTTCTTAGTTTGTTTCTTCTCTGCGTTTGTGGAAGAGGTAAGAAGCCAGACCCTGGATCCCTCTATTCTTGAAGAGATATTCTGATCAAATTTGAAGTTTCTCTCAACCATTTGAAACAGTTTTCCATGGCTATACGTGAAGAAGCGGTTCAACGAGTTTCATCATGACAATTTAGTAGTTTGGTTTATTTGGTTGGTTCTCACTCATCCAGTGAGGCCAGTCACCGTTTGTTTTTGTTAGATTTCTGACTCTTTTT
The DNA here is from genome assembly GCA_016808115.1 of Tetrastigma voinierianum. Taxonomy (NCBI): domain Eukaryota; kingdom Viridiplantae; phylum Streptophyta; class Magnoliopsida; order Vitales; family Vitaceae; genus Tetrastigma; species Tetrastigma voinierianum. Next base: position 82,957 of record JAEQBH010008146.1, read on the forward strand.
AAAAGTTCACTGGGAGAGAAAATTTTAAGAGTCTCTCTCAAAGATTTGGACTGGTTTGAAAAACAAGATTAGTCGGTTCATTTAGGTTGGGAGCGGGGAAGGCGGTTTCGCGTAGTTTGGTTGGTTTGGTTGGTTCTCCTCATCGAGCTGAGAATCAATCACCGTTGTTTTGTTAGATTTCCTAACTCTTTTATAAAAGTTCTGGAAAAATTTTGAGGGTTATCTCGGCGATTTGGACTGGTTTGAAAACGGATCAGTCGGTTCATTTAGGTTGAGTTTGGAAGGCAGTTTGCGCCAGTTTGGTTGGTTTTGGTTGGTTCTCCCTCATCCGAGCTGAGGAATCGATCCACCCGTTTGTTTTTAGATTTTCTAACTCTTTTATAAAAGTTCTGAGAAAATTTTACGATAGCCTCTCTCAATGGGGATGGACTGGTTGGGAAGCCAGATCAGTCGGTTCATTAGGTTCGGTTTTGCTAGAATGGCAGTTGGGTAGTTTGCTGTTTGGTTGGTTTCTCCTCATCAGGAGCTGAGAATCAATCACCGTTTGTTTTTTTAGATTCCTGAATCTTTTAGGAAGGTTCTGGAAAATTTTGAGAGCCTCTCTCAATGGGATGGACTGGTTTGGAAACCAGATCAGTCGGTTCATTAGGTTAGGTTTGCAGGAATGGCAGTTTAGGTAGTTTGCTTTGTTTGTGTTGGTTCTTGGTCATTCGGAGTCGGAATTGAACTCCGTTTGTTTTGTTGGATTCCTGACTTTGTAAGGAAAGTTCTGAATTTTTTTTAAAATTTTTTATTAACTGGATGGACTGGTTGGGAAATCGAACCAGCCGGTTCATTAGGTTCGGTTTGCTGGAATTGCAGTTTGGGTAGTTTGTGTTATTTGTATTTGGTTCTTGGTCATTCGAGTCGGAATTGCACTCCGTTTATCTTTTAATTACGACTTTGTAAGGAAGGTTCTGAAACCCTTTGAAATCCTCTCTGTGGATGGACTGGTTGAAGAAACCGAACCCTTGAGTTCATTAAGGTTGGGTTTTAGGAACGGCTTTGGTTAGTGCTGCTTTGCTTTTTTGATATTTAATTTTGAAAACGATATACTCCAAATGTGGCCCAACCTCTTATATACGACGCTTGGCGCTAGGACCACGGTATGTGCTTTAATGTTGGGTAATGAATTTCACATGGATGCTTTGTGTTTGAGTGTCATGCATGCTTGCTATGTTTGTTGAGTAACCTTTGATGTAGCGTGTGGCCAGGGACCACAGGTAAGCGCTATTTGCCCTTTTGGTTGAGTGTTTTTAGGCATGCTAGATACCACCAATTAAGATGGTGCGATCTAAGTTGTATGTTTGTAGCCTAGAATATTGATGCAGCGGCCATGCCTCCTACCTTACCCGATTCACTAAATGACAGGGAGTTAGGAGCCTAGAGGTCTTGCCTCATATGAGGTACCTTCGGAATGGTGTCTGATGGGACCCGAGAAGAAATCTAGTTTTTCGCGAGACCGCTTTTTCCATCTTGAGTCATTGGGGTTTTAGTTGGTTACTTAAAAATAAAAATAAAAGTAAGTGCGACTCAAGCAAGCGTTCCCTCCTTGGGGACGGATTTTCCAAAGGCTTCGAGAAAAATCCAACCCACATTTTTTTACATTTTCCTTTCATTTTAAGCGGTCGCGTAGGCGTGGATCGAGTATGGTGCATAGCTCTGCGACACCTGAGCCTCTGCAAAGGCAGGCGATCAAATCTTGGCGGGTGGTCGGTGTCGGTGGTGCGACCGGTGCCAGTGGGCGTCCTCTACGATCCTCGTCCTCTCTTAACCATTTACACGATTAACATGCGAGAATCATTTAATTTTTCATTTTAGTCTAACTAGTAATGCAGATGCTGATTACTAATAGACACCGGTAATCATCAGGCCGGCGGATTCATTTCTAAGTGGTGCTAAATTCCGACCACTCAATTCATTTATTGATAAAATTCTAAGCTTTCTTGTCATTTCAATAATCAAATCCCTAAGGTCATGGTTCTATTGTAGCGTTCACCCTTTTCCTATACATTCACGCATATGGTTTCTCTGCGCCTTCACTATGATCACGATTTCAATTGGTAGTTAAATACAATACGGTATCTCTGGCATAAGCACGGCGGTGTGGTGGTGAAGTGAATCAATAATGGTACCTGTACTGGTTCACTCTGCTGCGTAGTCAGCTACTTTATGATATAGTAGTCTGGTCGAACACGGGATGGTTTTCATCCACAAATAGTTCGCATTAGGCATGAAGGTAGGGCTTTTACATTTGGAGGCTTTTTGGATTTGTGTTAAACGTAAATGGTTTATGAGTACAAGCTGAAATAGTAGCGAAATTTAAAGTGAAGAAATTAAACTTTGAAGATTTAGGTCACTAACGTGATGGGCAAACATGTCCTGAGTTTTATCTCTGTGTGGTAAGCTGGGGATGGTTATGGCCTTTTGTTTAAACACAGCATTTATTCTCATCATTTTAGAGGCTAGTAAAGACCAATCTAAAGAATCCACGGTGCATCCTCTCACCCAGAACCTTTGAACCACAAAAATATGGAGTATTGGTAAGAAACAATAAAAGTCAATGTTATTTAACCACTAATTTGAGAAGAGAACCACAACATGTAAATGCTACCTCGGAGGCTCGTAAAGACCATCACAAGAACAAACGGTCTAAAGCATGAGTATTGACGAGACAATAACATCCCATGTTATGCAACTGAATTTTGAAAAATAAGAATATAAATACCTTGACTTTTAGTACAAGAGAACGACATGTAACCCCACCACCAAGCTAGCTTCCTGGCCTTCCTCTTGAGAGGAAGGAGAACATGGCACATCTCTTGAGTTGTCATCCCTCGGAGTGTGTTTAATGACAAAAGTGAAAAGAAAGAAGAGAAAGAAGAGAGAAAGAAGAGAAAATAAAGCAAAGCTAAAAAAACAAAACTTTATTTCTGGCGGTAAAAGAAAAACTTACAAATTACCAAACTTATTATCTTCACTTCTCTCTCCCTACATTACAAAAACATGAGGGTATTTATAATATCATAGTGTGAAATTGCAAAAAGCCTAATAACTAGGCTAAAGTTATAGGACAATTGGGTAATAAACCAAGTTTGAAGCGGTTCGTAGAACGTTTAAGGAAAGTTATAGGACATGAGGGAATTATTTCTTTGTTGAGTCATAGAATGTTTGGCATTAATTTGAGCATGGAATGAAATATTTGTGGATAATATTCTTTCTAATTTGAGATTAAGAAAGCATTTTGGTAAAGAAATTATACCAATGACTTCAAATATCTTTAAGTTAAAAACATAATGAATCAGATTGTATAAAAAAAACTTGACGAATTGGTAAGTGCTGCAAATTTGATTTGTGTGCTTTATGGTTATATCAAAATACAAAAGTCTTGAATATTCAAACAATATATAAAAGTGATCCCGAAATATTCATAGGAACCAGCAATAATAGCGAATACAGTTCTTGATCAAATTACGTAAGGATCAAATTATGGCTTAACTTGAATAGCGAATACAGTTCTTGATCAAATTACGTAAGGATCAAACATTTCCTACGTTAGAGCTAGTGAACATTGATCCCGACTCTCGATAAATCTCAATCGACTCTTTATCCTCTTTTATTCTCAATATAGGGTTATAAGTTTTTAATTGTGGTCCGATTTTTTTACTTGTTTTGATAAAATTTGACCTCAATGAACATGGGTTTCTTTTTTCTCTATTTTTTCCGGCTCTATCAAGGTGTGGAGAAATGAAGGAATGAAACCCGATAAAAACAAATCCAAAAAATGGAGTTTTTATTAGTGTAACATTATTGAGTTTTTCAATAATTTGAAGTGTTTATTGAAAGCGGTCTTTTGTGACAGCAGAGTAAAGTGCCAGGCGCGCCCCATTTTCAGGTGGGTAAGATTGACAACGCGCGGAATATTAGTGGATGTGATTAACGAGCACCACTCATGAAAATCGGACAGAGTCTCCTTTGTGCGAGAGTCTACCAGTACAAACGCAATCCCGTCACATATGACACAGTCACGATATTTTACAAAGATATATGCGGGTCCACATGCGGATAAAAATGGTAAAATGGCCACTTGGGGGCCCATGCATTAATCTCACAAAATTACATCAACCCTATTTACCAATAGTTCGAGAGTTGTCTGTATAACCTTGTATGTCATCAGGTCAGTTTGACACATGTTCCTACCAGCAGATGCAAAGCCCTGACGGCTTTCTTTAAACTTCTAGGCCTCTAGTGAGCGCCAGTCCTCTGTCCTCACGTACGAAATATTGATCCCTCGACAGGGGTGAGCAATGCTAGTATTAAATCTCCCTACATGGGTTACTCCACCTAAGTGCATATGCAATGATCAACATAAACACACACTCAAGCGAATACATGATCTACTTGAATGTCTACGCCACCCGATCAGTGTCTGGGTCTCATTTGACTCCTCACGCGTACTGGCAATCTGAGAAAAACCTCATTTTCATTTCTTTCATGCTGCATGCGCTCACACCTAATTTTCTAGGTTGCCCATGCATAAAAATGCATTATGTCATTCCAAACCACACATGCCAATATATCACTTACATATATTAACAAATTTACATATATACCACATGTTATTTGTTATTAATAACATCAAAAATTATTTGTAATTATTAGTCATTCGATGGCATACACAATTATATTTGTATATAATTCACATCATGTTAACATTTAATTGCATTAACATATTATTTCTCACAATTCCAAACCATTCAATTCAAGCAATATTTTGCTTACAACCACCACATGAATAATTAAGGCCTATTGGCTCATCAGGTATTTTAACAGTCCTGGCAGAGCAGGTGGGTTTGTCAGTGATGACCAATCATATTGTCAGTTCACTTTGTGAGCAAAATCCATAAGCCATTTCCTACCCAAAGAAACACCGAGCCTGTTATTTGCATATAAATTATCACCACAATCTGAAACAACCCCTAATATCCAAAAGCAGGTTTGGCCTTAAACGGCCTGGTCAGTTTTGGAATGATCAGCTCAACCGCTCATGACCTCCCGAATCAAGCAAACCATTAACCGTCTCTTGCATGAAAATAGCAGTAGGAGAAGCCTACCTCTTGGAGGTTATGAAACTCTCCCAATTGGCATCATATTATATGACGTAAACGACTACTTCTTGGCGAGCGACCAGATGGCAGTGATCTAAGAAAGTAGCTCTCTCTCTCTTTTAAAAGCCCCGAAAACTTAGCTGTTTTCCCCCTCTATTACATATTTATATTCTTGAGTGAAGAAGAAAATTCATCTTTAATATATTCTATATTAACTTTTCAAAAATTCCATCATGGCCTTTTGTCTTGGATTTTGACACTTGCTTATCTAACCATTCATCTCATCCTCTCTCTAATCATGTGACATATGTCCTGCTGAGTACATGTATGTGGGTGAATTTGTGCATCTTGTGTATTTTATGTACATTCTGTGTTCAAATACAGTGCCTCCGCGTGAAATTTGTTGTCTCGGGTGTGAGAGTGAGCATGGTAGTAGATTTAAGTGAGGCGATTCCACTTGATGGGGAAGTCCGTTTCATCATAAAGATCTAAATTGGATTATTAAAAATACTCATTACCTCTTAAAAAATTATTTGGGTTTCTCGGGGTTTCATTCTCCCCCTTAAAAAAAAGAATTTAGGTCTCAAGAGATTCCACCTGCGCATCGACCCGCGTTGCATATGTAACCACTACCTGATCACAGCGGGTATTATGTGTGGCCTTCTTCAGGTCACAATCATTGACAATCAATGGGCGTCGACTAATCCATGTCATGAATAACTTGCCTTCCGCGTGTCCATATCGCGAGCCCTTATGGCTCACCCGACGCGTCACAATTTCCAATGGGTATCCAATCGCAGTCTGCTCTGACTCCTGTCACCTCGACTCAGTCTACGTGATAACCATGGCGGAAGTGTGTTTTCATTTTAAGTCACTTAGGCTCTATCCACTTTCAAGTCTTAGTGATAACATGGCCAGTGTGTTTTCTCTCGGTATTAGGCACCACCGACCTACACTCCCGAGCCTCTTACATCACACGAGGCGGATATCTCCCGCGGGTCTCTTACACCCACAAATTCGGATATCTCCCACGGACTTTTACACCCACCACAGAAGTCGGGATATCTCTACGGGTCTCTGCACCCATAAATTTCGGGATATCTCCTGGGTCTCTTATACCCGCTGAAATTCGGATTTCTCCATGGGTCTCTTACACCTGTGAGAGAAGTCGGGATGGCTCATGGTCTCTTACACCCGCGAAGTGGGATATCTCTGGGGTCTCTTACACCATAAACCCGGATTTCTCACGAGATCTCTTACCCACGAAGTCGGGGATAGCTCCCGGGTCTCTTCCTGAGGGTCGGGATTTCTCACGGGTCTCTTACACCTGAAATTGAGTTGTCTCTGGAGTCTCTTACGAAATTCGGGATATCTCCCCGGGTCTCTTACACCCACAAAAAAATTCGGGATATCTCCCTGGGTCTCTTACACCCACACAAAAATTTCAGATTTCTCCACGGGTCTCTTACACCCATATAGAAAATCAGGATAGCTCCTCGGGTCTCTTACACCCACAAAGTCGAGATGTCTCCCAGGTCTCTTATGCAGACACAAAAGTCGGGATATCTCCACACGGGTCTCTCACATGCAGGACCTTTCGGATACTGCGGGTCTCCTTCACCACCCCAACTCCGGATTTTCACACACGGGGATGCGGCCTTCTTTGCGACCTGCATTGGTACTGTTAGCTGATTTGAACTATGAGTCTTCATTGGATGTAGTCGAGGCAAACTCAACCCACTCACCAGGAGTGAAGTGAATGACCATCTGGAGTGCACCTTTGAGCTCGATCTGCAGTCCCCCAGGGATGCCATCGACGAGAATCTCAAGATCTCTAACTCCGCAGTCAGACCTGTCGGTCGAGCTCTCATACTACATGCTAGGAAGAACATCCACATGGCTTCTCTAGGCCTCACGACCTCTAAAGTCCCGAATCTGTCACCTGAGATTAAATTTAATGAGATGAATATGATGCATCGATTTAAGCATTTACTTTGGTCGACGAATCGAAGTGATCAAAGAAATACCTTCTGCATATCAAGTTGTTCCTGGAGTGCTAATCCCGACCGCTACGATTCGCCTCTCACCGGACAAATCTTATTGCCTCCTTAATGCTGGAGTGTGACAATGGTAACACATCATCTGCCCTCTTTGACCCGAGCTCTCGGCACATGAGCCACGGTAACAGACCGAGCCTATACGCTCTGGTCTGAAACATGTGTGATCTGCGAGTGCGGGTGTATGTGGCGCAGGGTTGATCTTTAGTTCATAGACCCTGTCTTAGGGTGTGAAGGAATAACACCGTATCTGGATTCTGTCCTGTAACTAGGGTATTTGTCCCCAGACCACAGGATCCACACGCCTGCGGGGAAATCCCTCTGCGTAGTAATAAAGTACAAGTGGCTGTGCTGCCTGTCACCTTAAAATTAGTGTGACAAACTGATCTGCATTGGTTGGATGAGGTGTCCGTAGCTTTGGGATTCTCTTGCCTCGTGGAGTAATCTCATCGAGAAAGTGTCAGATTTGTCGGTGAAATAACACAATCTTAGACCCTTGCACGACTAAATGTCCATCTAGCCTTAGTCACGATAACCTTGGCCACAATCACCACCCGGATATCCTTACGAAAGCAGTCTTACGCTTCTTTCTTTCAGGTTAAGAAGAAGATGGATCTTCCTTCCTCTTAGTACTAGCACCCATATCACCAGATACCTTATAACATACCTCTCCTTATGTGGTCATAGTCATCGACCACCAGAGTCCACTCCTCATCTAATTGGAGGGACGAGGTGCCACAGCCGCTGGAGGTCGTTTGACGCCTTGGTTCTAGCGCACGAAACTGTCTGATAACGGTGGTGCGATCATATGACTCCGGCCAAAGGCACATTGGTGAACAGAGTGCATTTGACGTTGCCTGGTGGATGATCTCTTTGTCCTCTCTGCTGGTAGCCATCTACACATATCATGGCAAGGATTAAGTTCTAACCTTGACATCCTCTAAGGTGTAAAACATCCTGGAACTACTTATTTACATGCTAAAAACATTTCTGCCTTAAATCATACACAACGACAAAAATTTGATTTGAGTTGGTTTTGAGATTTTGTTATTTAAAAAAATTATTTTATTTGTTTGGCATCTGGTGAGCAGTCGTTTCATGAACAGCATTCATGAGCGGGTGACCAACGATGACTCAAAATAGTGTCTTAAGTCCAGCGGGTCGAGTGCATGATGTACACCACCATAATGGCTGCTTGGCATCTTTGTCTGTTTGGGCGATATGTCGTAGTTGCGCAGGCGCGGGCATGCGTTCCCAGTCGTGCTCCAGCCTGGCCTTTGCCGGTAGTGTCATGTGCATGTCGTTGTCACCTTGGCGGCGCCAGGTAATCGGGGCCTCCCCAGGGTCCACGATGGGTGTATTGTGACCCTTCTCCCACCGCGCGCATTGTGCGCCTTGTAAACCCCCAGGCGTCGGCATCGCCTTGGCGCGTATTTGCGACCAATGCCTCAGCCATGATATAAATTTTTTTTTAATTTTTTTTTTTGTATCCGCGACCACAGGGCACTTGACTCGCGATACAAACTTTGCTTATCACGGCATCCCTCACACAGCGGCTGCTTGGCGCGGCTGTAAATGATGTCGCCAACCTCCTTGGTAGATGTTCGCGCCCGGCCAGGCGCCATCATAATCCGTGCGGCGGTGTCGCCTTCCCTCTGGCGTGCGAACTGCGTGCTTGCTCGACCTAGCTGGCGTGCACACTTTCCGATCTATTGTGTTAACTTTGCTTAACTAGCTGTGTGCCTGCACTCCAGCGCAACGTATTGCCTGTCTGACTCTTTATATTGTATAGTCTTAAATGAATGATAGCCCATTTCGACTCCGGCCAACCTTTTCCACTTTTTTTTTTTTTTTTTTTTTTAATCCTGGAGTAACCTCGCACCACTCCACTACGATGTGGTGGCCTGAATATGTTCATACAACTTAAAATTCCCCCGAGTTTTGCTTTTGACCCTTTTCTTGTCGCAAAGAAAACTAGAAAAATTTTCAAAATTTTCTGGCTTATAATCACGTTTTATGTTCAAAGAAACCCGGAACTCGCATCCGAGAGAAAATTATATATATATTTTTAGTTTCAGTCTGAACCATTTTACGCCAAAAAATTCTCGAACACCTAAGGGTTATATTCTCCTAAACCCTATTGTTCAGCACGTTTTTCCCTAATACTACTCACCAAAGCGTACAAATCACACTATTCATAGTACGCTGATCACCATCCCACTCATGTGCTTTTACCAATCATAAGCAACACACAATCAATCACACATCATTTAAATTCATCAAATGCACAAGGATGCATGATCACAACAGTTCCATCGAGTCCTTAGTAGCGTATGCCTAACTTCGCAGATACTAAGAACATGTACAGTATCCAGTAAAACCGGAGCTATATCAACCTGCGATTATCTTGCACCTTATGACCATGACTACAAGCCAGTCCTCAAACCTAGGTAATGCACATGCTCACGATGCAGTTTGTGCGCCCCATTTCGAGGATCCGTTGACAACCGATCAGCAGCGGAATGTCGTGGATGTCGGGTAACCCAGGCAACTCATGAATCGAGTAAGAGTCTTATTTGTGTGAGGAGCTCTGCAGTGCAAACTGTCCTAATCACATTACAACACATTACGATATTTTACAAAAGACCACACGGGTCACATGTGGATAAATGGTAAAATGGCCACTTGGATATGCATTAATACTCACAAGAATTACATCGACTATCTAACAATAGTTAGAGAGTTATTCTGACATCTAGCATTGTATATCAGGAATTAAGGTTTTAATATGTTAACGAATACCAAAACCACAACGACTTTTTTTTCTGCAGCGGACTCTAGTGACCGTCTCCTGTACTACTCTTCTGCACGATAATGATCCTCGACAGGTGAAGCGATGCCCCGATAGTAAAAATCTTCTGCATGGGTTACTCCCTTTCATTCCAATGATCCAACATAAACACACGCTCGAAAGCAAATACATGATCCTGCTTGAATGTCTACATACCAATCCAGTGTGTCTCGAGGAGTCCTCATGACTTCCTCCACGCATGCACAATCCATCGAGAAAAACCTCCTTTCATTTCTTTCATGTCATGCGCTCACACCTAATTTTCTAAGTTGCCGGGTGCATATGAAATGCATTATGCTCATTCAAACCACATGCCAATATATCACTTACACATATATTAACAAAATTTACATACATGCCACATGTTATTTAATTCCACATGATAACATCAGTGGCTAAGCCAGGCTTCATTTTAATTCATTTCAATGGCATACACACAATTATATTTGTATATAATTTCATCATGTTAACACATTTAATTTACATGCATTAACATATTATTTCTCTGATTCAACATTGATTGGCTTGATATTTTTAGCCTGCACATGAACCATTTACGTGACAAGCGAGCGAGAAGCTGTTTTTAACGGTCCCTGGCGAGCGATGGGTTTGTCATTGGGCAGCCGGCTCCTGGCTATCGGTTCCACTTTGTGGAACCCAAGAAATCCATAACCATTTCACGCCCGAAAACACGAACCATAATTTATTGCATAGAGTATCACAATAACCACCATGACCCCTAAACTATCCAAAAACAGGTTCCATATGTTCAATGACAGTCACACGAGTTTTGGATGATCTTCGCTACTCATGACCTCAAAATCAACCAAACCATTATACGGCTCTTAAAATGAAAATAACGGTGGAAGATTTCTCTTGGAGTTAACCGAAACTCCCAATCGATGTCAGCATAGCCACTTCTTGCGTAGAACAACTACTTCTTGGCACCGAAGTGAGCAAGCCCAGTCGGAGCAATGAAATCTGAAGAAGTAGCTCTCTTTCTCTCTAAGGTGAAAACCAAACTGATGCACATTTTCCCCCTCTACTACTATGATTTTCTTAACTGGAATTGAAGAAGAAAAGCTATTAAATCTTTTGTCTTGTCTCATTTAACTTTTCAGAATTTCATCATGTCTTTTTGTCTTGAATTTTGACGCGGCAATCTAGTCATTCATCTCTATCCTCTAATCATACAGCATGTGTCATGATACGGGTAGTAGGTGACTTTTGTCGCGTCGCATGTCTTCGTAAGCCGTTTGACCTTTGGAAGGCTAGGTGCTTGAAAAACGATGAAATTATTTGTCTCGGGATCGGCCAGTGGCAGTGTGACAGATTTTGAACGCGATTCCATGGCTGGGGTGTTCAGTTTTGATCGAAATTACCATTTTGCCCTTTTGAAAATTGGTTTCGGGGTTTCCATGAAATTTACCGAGATCCAAGTTGGTATGTTAGTTTTGAAACTCTGATTTTACTAGAAATTTCTCTTTTCGTTGCTAAGAAAATGTGGGGAAATGGAAGAAGTGAAGATTTGGTTTTTTCTACACTCAGTAAATAAATAACTCGCCGAGAATATATGTGAATAAAAACTCGGATTTGGGTTTTTAAGGAAAGGAATGGAAAGGATGAATTGAAGTGTCACGTACTTACTCGAGTTATTGAGCAATATCTTGGAGATGGTGCGCAAAAGATTGAGGATACTGCCTCTGCTTTGTTCCCGAGTCCATGTCGATATAATAAATAAGTTTGTTTTTATTTTTTGATTAACCATCTATTTTCGGCCCGATATGAATATAATGAAATTTCTTTATTTTTCTTTGCATTTGTATGTGTTTGTTTTTTATTTTTATCTTATATATCACATTGGTTGTTGGATTTTGGGTTTAGTTTATAGCTTGTGTTTTGAGTTTCATCTAAAATTGTTTTAAATATTGTTTGTACATTAGTTCGAGAATGCGAACACACCAATCGTACATTGTTTGTTTTTAAATATGTAAAATGATAAAAGGGCATTTTTCATCTAAAATTGTGCTTTGAGTTTTTCAAATATGTTCTCAAGAACAATATGTGTTTCTCTTTATTATATAAGGTGCAGAAATTTAAAAATATATAATCTCTATGTGAAATATATGGAGAGGAGTTGTGTGAAAGTGGGATGGAAAATAATGTGTTCTGTATGTCTTGCAAACGAAAGGAGGTAAAGGACTCATCGTCGAGTTGGGGAGGGGTAGAGGCGAGAGCAATTGTATAAAAAAGTGCCCGCAAATATTTTTCCTTTAGTACCGGCGGGTTTAGTACCATAATGATAACATACTTTTTTTTCTATAGGTGTATTTATATAACTTTTTTCTTCTTTGGTCTATAATCAAATGACACTCTTCAATAATATTTTATGTACATAATTAATATTTGTTGGCGAGCTTTTAAGATCGCTGCTTGAGGATCCTGAACCGTTGGGGTTTTAATACCGGTCGCCGAGCTAGTTTCTTTTTTATAACATTCATAGTGGTCTTGTGACTCACATGTTCTAAAGTACAGTGCCGCTCGGCACAAAAAAAAGTTGTTATTTCCCTTCGTTCTGAGATTTGCTCTCCCATATGAACATTAATATTCCATAAGTATTGCAAAAATCAATTTAAAGCACACCATGGAAGTGCAGTGATATATGGTGACTCACAAAAAGTTTTGTTTTTTACTTTGTCCTAGTTGGGATTTCGTCTTTGCCCTTAGACCTTGGGTTATAATAAGTTGAAGGAATGTTAAGATGTCGATTCGCCCGAGCTGCCATTCCGCTCGAAGATTCATGAAACACGATCAAGAAGCTTAAGGGTTTCAATGATGAATAGATGATGTCTGTATGGCAGTGAACTTTGTATAGTATATGATCAAAATCTGGTTTGTTGTGTGTAGCTTAAGAGTGATTTGAAATAATTAATTTTTTTTATACATGTTGAAATAGAAAGATTGACAGTGCAAAATAGCCAATGGGGTTTTGGATATATATGGAGTAAAATCAGAATTCGTGTGTTATTTGTAAGCTTGCATTTGTTGGTGGGAGTGGAAATTTTACCCACCGAGATAATGAATTTACTTAGAAGTGAATATCATGGTAAGGCTGATTGGTTGATTTAAAGAGAGAGGTAATGAAATGAGTAGCACACTGCTTGTAATGTATTCTAACCCGATTTTCCATTTGGAGATGATAATTTGATTGATGCATCCTTTGGGAGTATTTATGCTCTTTTCTTGAAATAGGTCGACTTAGGAAGGAAGCTACGTTACGAACAAGTGAAGAGCAAAGAAAAATAAACAATGTAGGGGGTCCTAAACAGTGTAGCACACCTTGAAGTTTTATTTTGGTTTCTTTTTTAGTTGATTATTCACCTAAAATTATAAGTTCTTAGTTTAATGATTAATGCTCTCTTTAACTAAATAATTAGGGTGAGGTTGATGCGAACATGACAGGTTAAAATTGAACTACCGTACATATGGATCATATTCTTTTTGCAATAATGTGCTTCCATTGCAAAGTACATGGATTATCTTTCGATCGTCATTCCGCGTAATTTGTATAGATGGAACATAAAAATCATTTTATATGCATGGTTCAAGTAGGTGTTGATTTTTTTTTATATGCAGAAATTCCAGCTTGCCACTTGTCGTTTAGTAATTGGTATTTTATAGATGTGACTTATTTTTTTTGGGTGATTTGATCAAAATACTCTTTCTAATGGTCTAGACAACTTGTATTTCTCTTAAAATAGATTATTAAACTATTATTGATTAACAAGGTTGGTTTAAGGGGTCATGTGGATTTACACAGTTTGGTTGAAATTTTTCTTTGGTGATTGATCAAATATCTTTCAAAAAAAAACTTGATTTCAGAAACTTGGGGCTTGTTTGATTGCAGCATAATTGCCACTTTCAATATAAGATACAACAGTGACTTTATGCTTGTAGATTAACACTTTACGCTTGTTCATGAGCCTCTTGGGTGGTTGGTTTACTAACCATCATATGTGCAGAGGGTAGAGGTAAAGGAAGAGGAGGAAACCATGGAGGTAAATTGTAATAACATTAGATCTTGGAGAGAGTCTGTTGATGGGATAAATCATGTAGTGAGGACCCAGACATGGCTCCTTGATGCAGTGTGAAATTCTTAGTCTGACCATCACCTCCTTGTCGACCGCGAGGCACCATAACAATTTGAAATTGGCTCACATAAACATCTATTCTGAATCTATGATTGGTGATATAGCGATGGTGCTAGATTTGACCTAGAGATGTGATAACTATTGAGAAAGAGAGTAAGCTTTCTTCGACTTAATTTTCTTCTAATATTAAATGAAGCAGGAAGTATTGTATTAACATGCCATAAAGCATTACTATCCATCGATCTAGGAAATTTATTTACCGCTGTGAGCATGTGAGAAGATGATATAATTGATCGCATTTGATTGATTGACATGTACCAATACACTAGAATACTCCACGATTTAAGTGTCAGATAATAGTAGAATGGCGAAAGAGTCCTTTATTTTTTTATTTTGGTTTGTTACTGTGAATAAGTTAATTAAGCCATCATCCTCATCAATTTTCTTAGACTTTGCTAGAGCTAGAGCTATCCCATTAATTACTCTAATCCCTTAACCAGCATAAGAAGGAGTTGAGAAACACAAACGCATCTGTGTATATAGGTTTGGATAAAAATATATGTTCAGAAGTCATTTTGATGGAATTTTAAGTCAATTGCATTTAATTATCCGATATTATGATTAATATCATTACCAAGAAAATGATTTCTTTATTTGTTTAGTGTTATTAACTCTTTTCAATTTTTGAAACAAACAAGTAATTTTTCATCATAGAGTTATTTGCCCTCACGAAAAATGCTCCGCGGATGATCAGCCCAGACTTTTGAGCAACGACTTCACAAGGAAGGGTATACTTGGAAGAACATTCCTCATAACACTAAGGATTTGTATTTTGAGAATTTTCAGGCAATATTTCTTTCAAATATATTGTAATTTTAAAATATAAAATGAGTTTGTACTAACTATTTGTTTTCTTTGCAAATTTATATAAATATTTTCGGTGGGATCAAAAAATAAGTGGCATAGTCAGGATTCTTTGGGAGAAGCGGTGACTGTGGATACAAGGAGTTTCATTTGGACCATTAAGAATGCCAAAGCGAGGGAAGCGAGCCTATGTTTGATGATATTTGGAAGGCATGGAATGATGGATTCAATAAGATTGATACATAGTGAGAGAGCCACGAGTAGAAACAAGCTAAATGTTGGCTGGAGGTGGAACTCTCTTCTTTATATTGGGATCTATCACGCATTCTTCACATACCCAGCTAGCATGGTTAGGTTTTTAAAGATAAGAAAATTTGTTACAATAATATTATTTTAATTGTGTGATCACATTATATACATTTTTTGTTTTTGAACTCCGAGGGGAACAAAGAAGTTAGGAAAGAAACTACATACTATGGTACATTTATTATGATCATCTTGGAGTGATGGCTCAAATTTAAATGATAGAAAAGCAGCTTTGAATGTTAGCATGTTAAATTTAATGTTTATTATAATATTAATAGTTAATTATTTCATTACTAAGAATTTATAAATTCTAAATGTGATGTGTTGTTGAATGCGGGATGATTTCATCTGACCTCTGAGAGGAGATGTGTCCCGACCCGGGAGGAAGAGGTCTTGGGGTACTGTCGGTGTTAATGATGAAATTTTTTGTTAAAAATGTCGAAGTGAAGAAATCAAGACTATATGGTATTGGCTGCGAAATATCAACATGTTAGTAGCGTTGCCACTTTTGAAGTGGCACTTCTCTTGACAGAGTCACTTAGCCATAAAGTTAGAGAATCGGTGCAGCTTGTGCGGGAAGAAAATGGTACATTCTGCGTGATCGGGTTTGGGATTTGCAGAGATGACACGAAATACAAAGAGCAAAAGCGAAAATATAAGAGCAAAACCAAAAAATGTAAGAGGAGATGCATAGACAAATACAGGAGATGCAAAGACAGATGTAGGAGCAGATGAATCCACAGGTTAGTAGCTTTTTCTAGGTACTCTAATGTGATTAGTGACAATGACCCGTGATTTATGTTGAGACTAATATTACCATTTTGTTATTTAAGAATGCTATTTATTTTATAATTAATTAAAAGTATTATGTATTTCAACTTATTTAATGAGATCTATTAATTTAACTATTAAACTACATCTTAATGATTTCATGTAATTGGCTTTGAATGACAACAAGATCGGTATGAAAAGTCAAGACATGTCCCGTGAAATATTAGTATATAGAGCGAGAATAAAAACAAAAATTTTAGTCTCTGATTAAAGAAATAGGGATGGAATTTTTTTCTATCTTAGATGCGGGAACTGGCTTTAGAGGGAATGAAAATTTGAGGTCTCTAATCGAGAGGGCGAATCAATCAGTCTCTAATCAATAACAAGAATTGAGGCAGAGGTGGGTGTGTTAGGAGCCCAGTTATTTCGATCTCGTCAGAAGCGAACAATGATTATCAATTTGGCGAAGGCAAATATGATCGCCTGGACCAGAGAGGAGCCGGAGGGCGGATTAAGCCCGAACTAGTTTCTAATTGGGAGACGGATTAGAGATGGTAAAGCCACAGTAACGAGGGTTTTAAGGCCAGAAATTGAAGATCTACAATATGCCTTGAATTACAGTTTCTGAAGCCGGTTAGGAGATGGAATTGTCCGTCTCTAAATGAAGGTTTTTTTGTAGTAAGGGACTAAATATAGAAGAGGAGATATGTTGCGACAAAAGACAACGTGTCGCGATAGAACATGGGAAGAATGTAACAAGTCAGCTGAGATAAAGAAAGATAATGTTGCGACAAGGTTTGTCAGCTGGATGTTAACAAAAGAAAGAACCTGTCGCGACATAAAAGCTCATGTCGCGACCTTTGAAACAAAAAGAAGCGAAGTGCAATGGTGACAAGGGAGTATCTTACCATTTGCAACGAAATTAAAGAACTATATAAAAGGAGAATCTTTGCGACATATCGGTTTATGTTGCGACGCATATTGAAAAAATAGAAGCGAATCTATGTCGCGACGAGAATCTTCTCTTTGTCGTGACAACGATTGATTCAACATGGAAAAGCACATTTGAGGCGGAAAATCTGTGAGAAGACCTCTCATCAGCGACAAAGTAACGAATGTCGCGACAAGCACGGAACAAAGGTTTTGGTCACTGTAGGAGAAACAAAGTCAGTGACTGGTAATCTTGGCGGGTGAACTTACACAGGTTTGCAGCAGAAAGAATTCAATGTTGCGACATACTTCAAAGTTGAAGAGAGGTTTCGATGTCGCGATAGAGATTTTAAGTTCGCGACACAAAAATAAGCTTAACATAGATAACAAGGTTGCGGCAGACTTTTCCATGTCGCGACAAATGAATGATCTGACTCCTGAGAAAGAAGTCTTGTGTGACATAACAAAACTGGGTCGCGACCACGAGATGAAAGTGAAGCGAAAAGGATTGTCATGACATAAAAACTTGGTTATAGCGAGAAAACACATCTACCCAACACCAAGATATATGTCATGACATCAAAAATAAAGTTCTGAAGCGAGGAAATCATGTCAAGAGGAGACAAGACTCTGTCGTGACAGACTTTTCTGGTCGCGACAGTAATGCTGACAATACAAGAAACAAGTTGCAACAAGAACCAACAAAAATACTGTCGCAACATAAAAACTAGGTCACGACATCCATTGAAGAAAATTTATGCGAAACAATGTCATAACAACATTGACAATGTGTTGACATAACATAAATGTGTGAGATTGTCGTGACATAGAATGGATAGAACGATAGACCTTGTAGGACAAAGTGTTAAAGAGACAAAGAAAGATATGTCGTGACAGAGGAAACTTTATTGCGACAGAATAAATATGTTGAAGAAACAAATACTATCGCGACAGAATAAATATGTTGAAGAAACAAAATATTTGTCATGACAATTCTTGCATCTTGCCACGAGACCTCTGACGAAAATTAAAACTGCAATGTGATAACACTTTTCAGTGCGTGATGAGAATCTCAGTGGGGATTCACAATGTAACCTCGAATTTAGGGTCTAAACTTAGGGCTCACATCGATGAAACATTTGAGGAAGCGGCGGTCGGTCGGCGGAAAGCCGGATCACATGAGTTGCTGAGGACTCTTTTGTATTATATTTTTCTTTTATTTTCATTTATTTTTTCTTTTCTTTGTAGATTAGATTTAGCGTAGGATTTCAATTTGTTTACTATAATTGAAACAGTGAATTGTTAAGAAGTTTCGAAGTTGAACTAAATTGTTGAAGATCAATTCCAATTACTGTTTGAATTTAATGAAGTCTAGATAAAAGCTGGATTCATTTCTTTCAGTTGATTACAGTTGCATTGGAAATTTCCTGATAAGTATTTCAGTGTTCATTGTGATTCATTTTCCAGAAGCCGCAACCATTTAGGAAAGATCTCATATTAGTTATAGTCTTTCTGCCTGATTGAAAGATTCAATAGTTGAGAATTTTGAATTTATTTGAATAGAATTGTTATTCATGAAATTAGGGTGATTTCCCCAACATTATTAACTTATACCCGATTAAGGATTGTTGTGCATTTGATTTCCGAGGAGGCCACTATGGTGACATAGAGTTATAGATTCTGACATGGATGCATTATAGGGGTATGCTAGACTAATCTTGATGAGCCCAATGAGCTTTGAAAGATTACTTAGATAAATCATCGATTTACTCATGGGTATGAGAATTAGTTGGGGATCTATCAAATTGATAATTTAAATTTCTCCTTGGTCTTGAGGAATGATCTTGATCTCGTGTTAGCTTAGATCTAATTAAGGAAAGAGAGAACTCTTTGAGATCTCAAAGATGAGACATTGTTCGTCTTGTAGAAATTTGGCAATGGCCCTGTCTTGGGAAGCAAGAAATTTGCAGTCATAAGAAATGGGTATTAGGTATTGGAAAAGAAAAATACCCAGATCTTATTGAGAAATTATGTTTACATGTAATTAGTTAGACACATGTTTAAGAGAGGAAAGTAGACATGATCTCAATCGTGAGAATGTATAGTTGAGGAGAAATCGAACTATACTGCAGCATAGACAGAGTTAAATCCCGATTCATGATGAAAAGAATTAGATTATGTGTTGCGAGGAATTGATAATTTCTGACATTAAAATCGATTATCTCTCTTCCAGCGATAATGAGTTCGGTCAATTTAAGAGTGCAGGATTTTAAATTTTTACTTTTATTATAGATATAGAAATTTAGTTGGTGGATTTGTGACCGAAAAATCTTATGAAATGAAGAAAGTTCAAATAATTATTGGAACTTGAGTAGTTGAGATTGGTTGAACTTTGAATTTTTCTTGATCTCTGTAGGAAAGATATCGGATTTATAGGTCAACTTTTTTGTGTTGTGCGACACATTGCACTTGCCGGTTTTATGACCCGAACCTAATTTTTTAATAAAATCATTGACAAAGCCATTTTTATTGTGAGCATACATGCTTTATTTTGGTCAACAAGTTCTTGATGCCTTTACTAGGGGATAGGTAAAAGTCCCTTTGGTAACAGTAGCAGAAATTTGATCTATACACACCTATTTGGTCTTAACAAATACACTTTGGGGAGAAAGAAAGAACTATCTTCAATCCTAACCTTTCTTTGAAGTTAATCCCTTATGATTTAGAGACTATTGACATCCTACCGATTATGGATCCATGCATTGTATGTTTCTACCTAAATCTTGCAGTGATAATAGCTTCATTGTTTTAATAAAGTTATTATTTTGTAATGTATTTATTGGACCTTTTGATTTTCGACCAATTGTTTTTTGGATTAACAAATACTTTTAATTTTACAAAATAATGTAACAACTAAGACTTCAACAGCCACAAGATTATAAGTTGTTTAATTGACTGCCCTAGCTTCTGAAGATAAAGAGGAGGGGACTTGTCTTCCTCATCTATAGTCTAATTTCCTGCTACTCTTTCATTTTCCTAGGAGATTAAGGAGTACCCCTTTCCTACTCTATAGCAATTCTAAGAGTTTTAACTTCCCACTAAGACAGTAATTCCTATGAATAATCTTTCATGAAGTTATGATTAAAATCAGATCTTCCTTATCTCTGCCGAAAAGGGATCCGCTTTCTCGAAAGGAAAGAAAGGCCTTACTAATAGCCGACCTAGTTTCCTTGGAGTAAGTAGTGATGCTTTGCTTCAGTAATAATCCACTCCCGGAGACTCTCATCTTGAGGGCCATTTTGAAGTACCATCATACAGGTGTAATAGAGACTCCACTGTTCACCACCCCGATTCTTTAGGATGGAATCATCCAGATCTGACTCTTGTCATCTTAGCTCCTTGTCATTGGTTCTCAACTATAGACACTTATGATGTCGTATTTCTCGTGAGTAAATGATGGAAATATCACCAGTCTCACCTCCAGTAAGCTTTTATGCTAAACATTCTCTTAGTCTCGATTTTACTCTTCTTCCCTTTCCATGAGTCTTAAGTAAAAATAAAAGGTGGTCTTTCTTAGAGGTTGTTACGCACGCTGTGTTTGATTACGACGCGCCCAGGAACTAAGTGTCGGGATCGGTTTAAGGTGGTCTTTCTTAGAGGGTTGTTCTGCTTTGCTGTGGTGTTTGATTACGACGCGCCCAGGAACTAAGTGTCGGGATCGGTTTTTGTGTGATATATATATATATATATATATATATATATATATATATATATATATAATAGTGGAGAGAGATAGATAATGGATATAAAAAGAGAGGAAGAGAGAGAGAAAGGGAGATAGAGAGAGATGGAGATATGAACCTCGAGGTGCCATTGCAGGTAATGGAGGAAGCTTTTTATAGGCTACAAAATGACCTTCAATCACTCATCTAAAATGTGAATTAATGAATAAACTTATAAATGGCCAGTTGTACAGTAACTTAGTTATCATGCGTAGTAACAATTTCACCGTAGTGGCTGATTTTACGAACCCTTCCTTGAATAAAGCATCAGAATATATCTCCCATTAAACATATAATAAGACTAACAGAAAATAAGCGAAGGAAAAAAAGTGCAACATTAAATGATGTTGCACATTGCTCTTAGTCTGTAGGATCGCCTCGTTAAAAACCTTGATGAAGTAAAAACCTGAGTGGGAATGAAAACTTGGATGAAGGAAAAAAAAAAAAATCTCACCCTTTCTTGTGCATTATAAGTAAATCCCTAATTCTCCTCATGTAGATGTCCTTCAGTTGATGCATTCCAATATTGTATATTAGCTTCTTCAATGTTGTGGTTAACAACGACTTCATGAAAAAATATGCTAGATTATCACTGAAGTGTATTTCTTGAGGTATCAGAATTTAAATCATTTCTTACGGAATTCATGCATTTAAAAACTTTGGAAATGTGTTTGATCTTATTTTATTGATAAAACTGTTTTGATTTTTGCAATGCATGCAGCATTGTTTCAATAATATTTATCGGGGAGGAAGGGTCTACATGATTCTCAGATATGTTGAATCATCGATCTTAGCCATATACATTCACCACTTACTTCATGAATTGCTGGAATCTATTAATGATTAGATGATATGGCCACCATTGTTTGCTAAACAGATCTCCATGAAATAACAGTTTCATTGTAATTAAATACATACTTTATTTGTAATATGACTTTATGTGGATCTGAAATGTATCTTGCAAAGCATATTCAAGCAATTGCTGCTTTGATTCCTTTAAGTAAAACAAACTCATATCATTAGTTTCGCGAAGATAGTACAGTATATGCTTGATACCATTCCAATGTCTTTGGGTTGGAGCGAAATTGTATATGGCTAATAAATTGACAGGAAAAACAATATACGGGTGAGTCGCATTATAGTTAACTTGAATACATAAATGCTCAAAAGGGTACTAAGATATGATGCTTCATGACCAAGTAATTTTTCACTATTTTATGAGAATGAAATGGTCATTTTTCACATCGGTGAACATACCACCATTATTGAACTTAAGTGTACATTATCATATAAATGACCCAAGATTTTCTTAGAATATGTAATTGGTGAACCAAAAATCTAGTATGGAAATGTCCAATCTATGGGGGGGAACGAAATTTTGTTTTTCAAGATCTTTCATCACCAAATTCATTTTAGTCGGTTGTTGTTCTTGTGAGCTCTTCATGACTTCCAACAAGATTTAAATCATCAACATATACAACAATAATTGCAAATTAGATTTATGATTCATAATAAAATGCGTAAAGTAAATAGTTATTCATTTAATAAATCGCGCTAACACATGTCTGGGTGCTTCTATCCATACAAGGATCATTGTAACTCCGTTGACACACGCTATGAGTTTTGTGTTATTTACTTGGGCAATTTAAATTCTTCGAGGATTTTCATATATATGTTATTATCTATGAGATGCATATCCGTTCCTTCAATAACTGTCAAGCTTATTAAAAATCGAAAAGTGATTGTGCCCATGATAGGAAAATGTGTTTCCTCATAATCAATACTAAGTCTATTCGAGAAACCTTGTGCTACTAATCGTGCTTTATAACTTACGATTTCATTATTTCATTGTACAAATACCTATTTGTAACCAACAGACTTTATACTTTTAGGTTGTTGACTATGATCTAAAAACACCGTTTCATTAACGACTTTAACTCTACTTGTATGGCTTCTTTCCATTTTGGTATCATTTCTATATCGACATTCGTTACATTTGTAGTTCGAGACCTTCATCATTTCTTATAATAATAAAGACCTTTCGAAGAACAAAATATCATTATGTCATTTTTGTTTTATATTTATAATTTTTTAAAAAATGATTAAACTTATGATGTTTAAATAATATATATATATATATATATAAAACAAAAGGAAAAAGAACTTTAAGTTGAGCTTGATGGTCTTTGGGGTGTCATACCTTAGTTGCAATAGATATTCCTTTACTTTTTTGTGAATAATTTCTTCCCAATTAGTGGTTCTTTTTACTTCAAGTATGTATGCCTTGTCTTTGGCTTATTCTTAAGAATGCATGGATGTTGTACCGATATTATTTGCTGTTATAAGGCATACACTACATACCATAAGATGAACTTGGGACAAAAATACTAACCTATATATTAAAAGAAAATTCTCTCAAATATTTAAATATTATCTTCCTTTTACCAAGGAAACTCTTTCATAATAATGTACCAATTTCCTCATGCTTAGTAGTAATGGAACTTTTTGAAACCGATTTTAGTTTCTGCTTCTCAATCGTATTTATATATCAGGCTTACATTTTTTCTAATCTTAAGGGATCCACTTGGTGCTTTAGGAAACTAGGAAAATGAAGTTGTTTCCTTGAGAGTTTCCAGTATTCTGCAGATAACAGTGGAACTCTTAAAATGAATGTAAGACTATCTGTCTTTTATATTTTTCAATTGTCCATTCCAGGAATCATGTAGGATATACCAGTCTTGCTTATCTCAATTATACAAATACTTGCAGATGCATTTTTATATAATATTTATAACGAAAATCAAATGCCATCTCAACCATCTACAAAAAGCATATTCTTTTCTTTGATTTTTCTTTTATGGAAACGAAAGGATAAGAACAACCAGCAACTATCGTATCACTTGAAGAACTCATGAAGGAGATACTAATTGATGGATTCTATATTTTTAAATAAAATAATATAATATTTTACCTACATGTAGGTTAGAGTGGTGCACCATGAGACACAAATGAATCCTCATGTGTTGCATCTAGGCATAGATTTCCAGAAATTAGCGGGTCTTCCATTATATCTGAAACACTCATAAAATTTTTGAGAGAAGTACTGTCTTTTCTGGCAAAATTGTATTGAACACTATCTCAAGCATATGCAGCACTCCTTGGTGGAAAGGGAAATAGTAGTTCAATTTACAATGCAATCATGCAATACAATTACAGTTGAACTATCCTAGAGCCTGGAGAAATCTTGTAGGCAAATATTTAACAGTCTATTAACTAACTTTGACTATGTAAAGAACCGTGACACCATAAGTACAGTAGATGGCTTCACACCTTAACTGTAATTGCCTAAAAATGAATTAACCTAAAACCATGGTCCTAAATCAACAGCTTCTCTGCTGGACAGGCAATGTTGGGTAGATTGAAGAACTTGGAGGAAGGTTGGCAACTCTGTCCTTGGTAATTTGATCTACTAAAGATTGAAGAACCTCAAATCATGTTTTGAACTTCTAAAATTGTGTTAATTAAAGATATTCTTCATTCATCTACTTGTCAGTATGGAATTGATACTACTTGTTTCTTGTATTCTATTTTGTTCATTTGCCTTTCCACCTACATACATATTTAATTAAATGATATCTTCTTCTATAAACGTACTTCAATTATTAAAAAGCATTAGGGTGTTTTTCACCACAGCTTATGTGTCACAGAAGCAGGGTGGACTCGTACAGCATCCATTACAGTGGGTGAGACCGGGGCCTTTGGCACAGATGTTGAAGAAAAGGATATGAAAAAGACTAAATGAACTCTAGTAGAAGCACTACAGGCAAAATGAACTTCTTTGTCACTAAGCATTTCATTGTTAGCAAAAATTTTCCCAAAAAAGTATTTTGTATCTTGTTCGTCACCATAGCACATCACTAAAGTATCCTACTTGAGAATTTCTTTTCCGTTGCAGATTTTTCTAATAAATGAAACTTCATTATTTATTGTTTACAATGAAATATTTCATCGATAAAGTGATATTTTTCACCACTAAAAAGAATAAAATTGTCCCCAAAAGTCATCCTGATTATTAGTAACAAATTTTTTTTGTTGATAAATTTTTCTATTAAATCGTTAGTTCTAAAACATTAAAATTTGTATTAAAAATATTCTCATCCAAAAGTATCTTTATTTTGAATTTAGAATGTATATATAACATGATTTTAATATTATATTGCCTATATTTTTACAATATAGATGCAGTTGAAATAATATATCAAATATTTCATTCAAAACCTATTTTTCAAAAATAAAAATACATAATACATAATTTTATTGATACATTCAAAAAAATCATGCTTGATGTTGTTAACAGTAAACCTCACTAATAATGAAACAACTAAATAATCAAATAACATTTCATTATACCTTCTAAGTGTGGAAAAGATGAGATCATCATATGTCATAAAATAAGACCATCTGAATTGATGGTACATGAAACAAGATCTCCTCCAATTGTTGATGTTATTGATCTCTTTGTTGTAGTAAAGCCTTTAAATGTTAAATCTGCTCCTCTTAGGTATCAAGTTGCTTTTGTTGAGCCAACATAATTAGTTGAGTCTTAGACATCCTATTCTCCAAGAAATTTGGACCTTGCAAGAAGATGTTTGTTTGAGTCAAAAGAAAAAGCAGGTTAAGACCAGGCAAAGACCCATAAACTTTATATCTTGATCACGATGTTGGTAGGCAGGGTAAATTTGAATTTTTTCGAAAATGGGCAAAACGATAAATTGTCGATACAGTACATGTTACAGACCTAAAATTTTCTAGATCTCGAATGATGAAAACGAACCTCACCGTTTGATTCGTCTTGTGAAATATAGTTATCCAGTAATTTCGATCCGAATTCTTACTAAATCATTTAAAGGGGCGAGCGAGGCAGGACAGAGTCGCGGACATGTGTGGTGTAGGCGTGGGCCACTCACTTAAACTTAAGTAGAGCTTGGGAATGAAGATCCGATTTTTCATTTCTCGCATAGAGAAGAGAAAATGCATGAGAAGAGAAAGAAAGAGCATCGACTTCTCTTGATCCTCAGGTCCATTGATGGGAATGTCGAGGCTAAGGAGTGAAAGTTCATCTGCTGACAAGGGCTACGTGCACATACAAAAAAAGGGTTTTCAGATGATCGAAGGAGGTTGGAAATCAAGTGCTTGAGACTGGAGGCTTCTACGGGTGCTCTTTAGCCTCGAGAGAATTCTTCTACTTTGGTTTGTTCACTGGGGTTGTTTGGGTTATATTTTCCACCCTTATGAGCCATTTGGCTTTGTTTTTGATTCGTGTCATGGTAGGGTGATCCGGAATCAACAATATTTGTTTCCTATATTCCTCCTACTTTGTGTCCAATTTCTTTACCTTATGGAGTATGCGATGCAGTGGAACGCGGGGGATGGGTTTTAACGTGCAAATGATTTGAGTGAAGTGAAAATGGTGAATTAAATTTGGATTAAGGTTTGGGTAAAAATGGGGAGATTGGTTGTTCAGCATTGAAACTAAAATGAAGAGAAAAATAAGAAAATTATAACTGAGAGTCACTCAGAAACCAGGGTTAGGGTTTATAGAATGATTAACATGTCCTCTGAGATCTTTTTCTGGTGGGAGCATGACATAGTCATTTCCCAGGCAGGATATTCATTGCTTTAAAAACTAAATATGTGATTTCTCTTTTCAAACATGGCATTTAAGCCAGGCGCAAATGTCCACTAGCCGGTGAAAACACATCTCGAACCTTACTCCATGATATTGAGGCAGACTAAGCGAGCCTCAGTAGATCTAGTAGAAAGTATCCATTGAACCCCAAAAGCTTGCCAAATGCACATTAAAGAGGCATCTTAAGAGATTTTAGCAAGTGAGAAGCGGGGCAAGCAACCATAAATGTGTGGGTGAGAGGGCGGTGGTGCCTCAGGCTAGCCGGCCCGGCTCTCCTCTTGAGGAGGAAGGCCTAGCCAACCATCCCTGAGTTGTCATCCTCGGAGGAGTGTTTGAGTGTTGAGAAAGGAGAGAAAAATGAGAGAGAGAAAGGGAAAACGGGAGGCGAGGCCACTAATTTTGTTCCACAGTAACGTCGCCCACTTGGTATGTACAAAGGAAATGACATATGGCCTTACAAGAGCCAAATTGAAAATGCCATACAATCCAGAGCATAAGTGAATCTGACAAGGGTGAAAGGAGAAAAAGCAGAAATTGTAACAAAAGGCCGGTAAGTCGTGAAATGCGGGGAGAGCCGAGGGAGTACGTAGGAAGGAGCAATCTTTGGGAGGCGGGGAACGAGTGCTCGCGAGGAAGAAGCTTTCCTGCCGGTGGTGTTTTTCTTCACATTTTTTACAGCTCTTCTTTCCTTTACGATCTTTGATGCGCAATGTTGAGTTTGGACTTGAATTCGCCGTCCTTGGATCGACTCAACAATTTAAACATAATTAACTAACAAAAGCGCAAAAATTGCCACAAAATCACGATTAGTAAAATGGTAGGGACCTTATTGCAAATCAGGCTAATTAGAATGATTAGCACACAAAAAGCACTCAAAACCTATAATAAATAGGGTTCAAAATAGCACTTTTTGGGCACTAATCAGTTTTCTACCCTAAGGGGTTGTTTGGCATGGGTTAAAATGACTTTAATTGTCGTTCTACAACTCGTTTATGGATGGTTTTGTGTGTTGATTTGTGGTTGTTTGTAGTATGTCCCAAAGTGTTTTGGGTGTTTGGGATAAATGCGGTTTATGGCTGTGAGGTTGTTTGACTTTGTGTTAAAAGCGACTTTAATGCGGCTGTTGTGGAAGATTTCGGGAAATAAAATATTTCGGGCTAGAGAGGCTTCCTACCCACATAGCTAACAGCGAGAGGAATGGATTCTTCCTACTTTGGTTTATTTCCACTTTAAGGGTTGCTTTGGTTCTATTTTCCACCCTTATGAGACATTTGGCTTTGTTTTCTGCCCTAAGGGGTTGTTTGGCATAGGTTAAAGACTTTAGTGCCATTCTCACGACAGTTTGTGAATTTTACAGTTTTGTGTGTTGATTTGTGGTTGAAAATGTGGTGCAGTATGTCCCGAAAAGTGTTTTGAGAATGTTCATTAAAAATCTGGTTTATGTTTGTGGGGTTGTTTAGGCGTGTTAAAAACGGCCGATGGATATTTTATTGTGGCGGTTGTGTGAGATTTTGTCAGGTGTTTATAGTTATGTGTAATATGTTCTAAAAAGTGTTTAGGTATTGTTTGGATTAAAAAAGTGTCCAGATTTGTTAATTGTGCCCTAAGGGACTATTTGGCCTATTTAAAGCGACTTGAGTGCTGTTGCGGCTCGTTTGTGGCAGTCTGTAATTGATTTGTGGATTTGTGTCTTAATATGTCCTAAAAGTGTTTGGGACTATTTGGATTAATGTCTAGAGGCTGATGGGGGCAGTTTGGTTGGTTTTGTGAAAAAAGAAGCTCAGTTCGAAGCGGGTTTGAGGTACCTTGTATGGAGCTGTTTTGTGGTCATTATATATGCCACAATTGGCCTTGAGGGTGAAGGGTGTTATTAATTGATTGGTAATAACATGATTGATAATTGTTGTTTGATGAATGTTGATATATGTATGCTTATTTGTTGACATTGAAATGAATGGTTGTTTTGAGTATTCATATGTGCCAAGATACGGGATTAAGCGTAGCAAAGGATAATTGTCCATATGACATTCAGTACATATGTGGCGACATTGACATGCGATGGTATTTACATTGCATATGCATAGGAACATCGCATTTCATAGGTGGCCAGAGTGCATGGATTTGAAACAATACCCGATGGGTGATTGATGATTGGGCTCATCATTAACAAAATTAGCGCATTGGGCGAGAATGGTAAAATCGTATTGATAATGAAGAAAGGGCTTCAGATGCTCCTCGGGTGAAAAGACCTGAGCGGTTCAATCTCCCGACGGTGAGAAAGTCGAAAAAGTGTTGGAAGGTGTGCGAGACCTCACGGTGGGACCTCGAGAAAATTCCCTTTGCCCATGAAAGACACATGATTTTATCTTAAATAAGATCATTTGAGGGTTTAACATCCAAAGAAAGCTTTTGGTTTAACGTAAACAAATGATTTTGGTTTCAAAAGGATCATTGAATGTAATCCATCAATACAGTTTATCACGCTGGGCGTGTAGTGTGGTAGGAGTGGTAAATTTCAAATATGATGGGAGTCGATAAAGACTCGAATTTATGAATGCATGAGTGGGTCTCATCTCGTTTCATGGCATGGTAGAATTCCAACATAAGGATTACATATTCTTGCTTGAAATTGTGGATGTGAATGTAGAAAGTGAACATTGTGCCTTGGGGTGGGGAATAACCTCTGTGGGAATTACTGAGTGAGCTCTGCGGAAAAGACATTTCGGGTGTGGGACTTGTCTCAGTGAATGGTTTTCATCGGGGTTGCAAGGAGTGAAAAAGCCAGCGTGTGCCTTTTATAATTACTTTTGTAATTATTTTTTGTAAATTATTTGGAACAAAGTATTTTGGCATGTACTAATAATGTATAGAAGTTGTAATTGAACTCATTTTAGTATTTTTAATATAGTCTTACATGTTTTTTTATATGAATGTAAATAAAATGGGCAGATGTGGTCCCGATTTTTTACTTATAAGTGGACCGATTAATGATCATTGAAAATGACATATTAGGTCCCCGGATAGATCGTATGATTGTATTGTTGTACAGGTTGGATTTTGGATAGAGCTTCCCGTACAAAGGATACTTTGTCCGATTTTTGTTAAATTATGGATCTCTGTAAATGGGACACAACGGTGTGGTATTGAGTTACACGATATCTACATGCTTTTTACGGGTTGATGGATGATCAACAGACCTCCGGATTTTAGGGTGTTACAAATGTCCCAAAATATTCTCACAAATTTTCACCTCAGTCATGGTCATAACTCCCTATGATATATACTAGTTGGTGTTGGAGCTCCAACATCTTCTCATATGAATGCAAGTGTATATGATAGTTTTAATAATTTTACACACAGTTTTAACTAACCTAAATAAATATATAAACTTGTCATCACAAAAGAAATAATATTAAATTAAACAAGAATGAAATATACATACTAAAAATTTTTACCTACTATGAATTGAATTTGTGAACATTGAAAATTTGAATGACAACAGCTAGTCAGCTTTTGAGTGATGATATTGAGAACCGATTACAAACTTTTATCGTATTATATTAAACAAGTATAACAATAATAATAATTAAAAATAATTAATCTATTTATCATAATTAAAGGAAATATAAAATAATTCACAAAGCCTGAAACACCATGATAAAACTATATTTGGTATCTGAAACATATTTGAGTTTAGTTAAAATTTATGATGAAATTTTTGCCTTTTGAAATCTGAATTTTACGTCTAGACGATTTCATAAATATATGACATATGATTGAAATATTTATCAGCAGGTTTGTCTAAAGGATTTAAGTATGAAAGTAGAGACACTTTTCCTTTCTTTATCACCTTCAACAAA